>QRFJ01007357.1:0-85670 GCA_006176705.1 Cocos nucifera | reverse complement strand
AGCATACCTCCAGAAGGACCTTCCTTCTTGTTCTTCAGGGTGGCCAGGTAAGTAGGGCAGTTCCGCTTCCAATGGCCGTCGCTGTTGCAATGGAAACACTTTCCTTTGCCATCGGCCTTTTTCTTCGATTCTGCCTTCTTCTTCTTTGATCCTTCCACCTTTTGCTTTTTCACAGACTTCTTTTTCTTTCCATAAGACTTTCTTTTGGAAGAAGTCCGTTCCATAGCAAGAACTGAGCCTTTAGAACCTTTCATAGAAAGCTCAGCGGTAACCAGCATATTCATTAATTCGGCCAAGGAATTTTGAAGTTTATGCATGTGGTAATTCATGATGAATTGCCCATATGCATCAGTCAAGGATTGCAGAATAATATCATTCTGCAGGTCCAAGTCCAACTTCACACCGAGCTTCTCAAGCTCTTCCATGTCCTTGATCATTGTCAGACAGTGATCTTGGACTGACTGCCCATCACGCATCTTAGCCTTAAAAAGTCATTTTGTGACTTGATATTTGGCTGCGCGACTCTGTTCACCAAACATCTCCTGCAGGTGAGCCAACATTTGGCGAGCAGTCCCGATATCCTTCATGTTGGCGCTGGAGCTCATCAGACATCGAGCCCAACATGTAATATCTGGCCTTATTATCTTCGTCTAATCCATTTTTCCAGAGACGCTCTCTGTTCAACAGATGGACGGGCTGGTAATGGTGGGAGGGTCCTGGTCCAAAACATGGGTTAACTTCTCGAAACCCAAAATAATTTTGTAGTTTCCTGAGCCAATCTTTATAATTGGGTCCAGTCAGTCTATGTGTGTCCAGGATACGTGCCAATGGGTTGGACGTAGACATTTTCCTATAGAGAGTCAAAGATTCTAGTTAGATACTGTAATTTTGACTTGACCAATTTGTTTAGGGATTTTATTTTTAAACAAATTAGCTCCCACTATTTTTCTCGGATCCCTACACTCCTCTGTAGAGATGCGAAAATCTCCATGATTAATGATTTCTAGTGGGTGGTGCGGTCTCACCAACTGACTCATCACCTCACCTAACAGTTATTGGTGATGGGTTAGCCAATGAGTGAACAACTCTTGTTCAATGATTCTCTAATCATGGTGCACCCAAACTTGGTCTCTAATTCATGAATCTCACCGTATCCGAAATATTGATCCACTCCTTAGTTAAGTCAGACCCACCATTTGCATAGACTGGATTCCTAATTGAGTCTCTCACCGTATCCAAAATATTGAGCCCAACTCATCCTCCAGCCCATAGCATCCAATGCCTAATAGACATGGTTGCATCTTTCCGGTGCAACTGAGCCACTGTATCCAGCCGAGAACAATCAACCCCGGGAAGGGCCCGCACATCTACAATGGTGGAAGACCTCAGACTTAATCTTTTCTTAGGGAGAATTGATTCAGGTCTCATTAAACTAGACTTGTCATAGTCATAACAATTATGACTAACCTAGTGGCATGGGTTAGCTCGGATTATTGACCACCTCAGATCAGAACTGTGTCAACAGATATGGCCAGGTAAGTGAGATCGGTGGAAGGAATATGCCATTAACTCGTACAAGAACGCATTCAGGTCGAGTAGCTTCCAATTAAAAATCAGTCGATCGTATGTGCCAAACTTACCTTAGACACCAAATTGTTGAGTCAGAACCAATTGGGTTAGCCTACAATCCAGACTCTAACCTCTGAGCCTAATTAGGTCTTGCTTGATCGTGACTCGATCTTGACCCAGACTTAATCCTATTAGGCTGGTCAATTTAAGCATTGTTGATCCCATCTAACCAACTCTTGATTCGATTTGATCAACCGCTTAGACCTAATTGAGCTACCCAAGCCCGAACCCAGTATTATGAATATGTCTTAGATCTAAAATTCTCAATTTTAGATCCTAATTAATATTCCATAATCTTAATTTTTAATTAAGTAGGGTTCATAAATAAAATATGCACAATAAATCCTAGGGTTTCAGGATCTAGGATTTTGCAGAAAGTAAGTTTTGGGTTTCTGATTAAGGACGAACCGCATAGCACCCCTACACATCATAAGAACACCCATCGAATGGGAAGAGAGGGCCTTTAAACCCTTCTTCATTCTTATGACCGGACGGCCAAGAGGAACGCCTTAATCAGGAACATGCAATACTACAAAATAGTTTTAGATCTATATCATATATCTCATATACAAATTAGATCTAATCATTGGCATATTTTGCATACATCTCATGTATCGAATCATGCATATTTTTAGATCTAAATTATCTCATAATAATCTAAAAAATTAGATTTAAATTGATCTAATCAAAATAAATTCTAATCTAGACAATTATGTAGAACTATTCTACAACTAGTCTAGACATGCATCAATCATATCTCATATGATATTTAAAATTAAATAATTTTTATTTGATATTTTTTAGATGTTATTATAACCATTATAATATCAAAAAATAGTAAATAAATAGATCTAAAATATGATTTAATCAAATTAAATTGAAAAATATGCAAGACTATTCTATAGAACTATTCTATTTTAGAACTAGTCATGCATATTTTCTAATCTTAGATCCAAATCATTTAATTTTAATTTTTTCTAATTTTAGATCTGATCACATCTCATGTGACATCTAAAATCACTTATTTTCTAATTAAAATAAATTTAAAATTAGATCTAAATACTTTTAGAACCTTGGCTCTGATACCAGTTGAAGGAAAATCCTGATTTTCCGGTCCAGATTAGGTTCGTTCAGATCTGATCAGATCAAGAGATATATTTCAAAATTTTTTTTCTTTGATCTAATCAGATCTAGATGTTTTAGATCTAATTTTTATTATTTTAATAAATAAAATAAAATTAGATAAATTAAATCAAATTTAATTTATCTTGATTTGGGTAATCCTATTACCCGTTGATGATCCTGTAAGCAGCGGAAGGTTCTGGATCTAGCCACGCAAGTGCCTGGCCTCTATCGGTATCCACTCAAACTGGATCTAGAGATCCTCTTCTTCTCTATCACATCTCCAAAAATTAGATCTGGATCTGATCTGGAGGATCTTCAAAACTCTTTTTGAAGATCAGCAGTTGTCCTTTGCAGCAGTGCAGCCTTCTAGCTTTCAGTCGCCTTTCTCTCATCTGGATCGCACCAACCAAGGTCCAAAACTCCTTTTGGACGTGGAGAGGAGAGGGAGAAGGTGGGTTTGGCATGGAGGAGGAGAGGAGAAGCAGCCTTGGGGCATGGAGAATTGTTATTATCTTTGAGTTGGGCGCAGGGTCTTATTTATAGACTAAGCTGTGATCCAACTCCTCTTCTTCCCAACCAATCACAACCCTTTGTGAAATCAGATCTAAATCTGATTGGTGGGAATAGAGTCCCCTGGATTCCTCCTTAGAGGGTGCCTAAGACCAGTCAAAGTTGGTTCTTAGGAGAACTCTAATTGGAATCCAAAAAGGAGATGGAGTCCTTGTCCAACAGGGACTCCTAGGCGCCTCCAGCTTGGGCACACGCCAAGGGTGGCGTGCGCCCTCCTCCTTGCCAGGTTCTGGCAGGGGGACAGGCCCCCACCAGCTCTCCAATAGGTGCATGACATGTGGTCAAAAGTCAAAGTGTCAATGGTCAACATTTGACCAGTCAAAGGTAGACTTTTGACCAAAGTCAAAGAACAAGAAATGGCAGGTGACAAAAAATGGTAGGTAATGTCTTACAAAATAAGACAACCTTTTCTGACTTGGACAACCTTCAGTCAGACCATATGAAGGCCTCTGATTGAGCACAAACTCCTTTGGCTCAGTCAGGACAACTTATTTATGATAGTAAAAGAAGAACGTTAGGTTCAATCGAGTGCTAGCACGATTTTCTTGAACCTAATTGAATCTCATTCAGATCAATTGAACTAGATCAGTTCAATTGATGATCACCAGATTCAAACCCTTGTTTGTGTGACCCAGTTAGGTTCAGTTCTGTATGGTAATGGGATATGTCATGATCTCTATCATCGACATCATCGAAACTCCTTTCGATGGATCAGAACTCTTCTGATTCGAACAGCTAGAATGATCGATCATCTAAATCATTCTAATTGCTCCCAAAATCCACCAGTGACACCTAGCAGTATATGGTGGCAACCCATCAGAGCTGAATGCGAACCTCTTGGTGCAGCTACCTGTGTGATTAAGTTCTTCTATCTTGAGCCCCGATCAGATTAGGGTTAAGGTGAACTCGTCAAACCCTAGTCTCTGTCATATGATGTAATCATTCGATTCAAGTCCAATGTGAAAATCTAAATAGAAACTCTTTCTATTATTTCACTCTGCCATGGCCATGGACTTCTGGACTTGATTCTCATGATCATCATAGGGCTGCTCCTCTACCACCGAGGTAGATAGATTCCATCTTGATGCTATCCAGTTCCTATAATGAACATGCTATAGCCAACATACACCTCAGGATTTCATATGGCTAGGAGATCGAGTAATGGTGTAGTCAAACTATAACACCCTCAAGGTGAACTGTCGATGCACCTCAGGTCAAAGAACCAGACACACTACTGCAGCATCGAGTCAGTCATTGACGAGAAGGTAGACTCCCTAATGACTACTCGAGGTGGTCACGCTCAGTGCCCTCATTCTCTAACGAGTATCTGTACTCTCGCTCCGGTGTCTCCACACCGTAGACTCAAGACTCATCTACTAAAGAGAAGCGATTGTACACCAACCTTCCAGATCAATCACCATCCTCATGATGATCCTATGGTCGGAAGCATTTTATGAGTTAATAATGATTATTCATGTCTTAAATTTTTAACTCTTGAAAATATGAATTATCATTACCATTAACTCAAAGGATGTATCACAGATACTAAATACACATATGTAATAGAAAATAACCCATTTTATTTATATTAGTCAAAACTATAATTTTGCCCCTAGAAGTGTATTACAAGTGTCAGCCAATTTTGGCTTCTAGGGCACATATATCTAACATGCCCATCATGCATCTTAGCCTTAAAAAGTCATTTCATGACTGATACTTGGCTGCGCGACTTTGTTCACCAAAGATCTCTTGCAGGTGAGCCAACATTTGGCGAGCAGTCTTGATATCTTCATGTTGGCGCTGGAGCTCATTAGACATCAAGCCCAACATGTAATATCTGGCCTTATTATCTTCGTCTATCTATTTTTTCAGAGATGCTCTCTGTTCAGTGGATGGATGGAATGGAAAGGTGGGAGGGTCCTGATTCAATATATGGGTTAACTTCTCAAAATCCAAAATAATTTTATAGTTCCTGAGCCAATCTTTATAATTGGGTCCGGTCAGTCTATGTGTATCCAAGATACGTGCTAATGGGTTGGACGCAGACATTTTCCTGTAGAGAGTCAAAGATTCTAGTTAGATACTGTAATTATGACTTGACCAATTTATTTAGGAATTTTATTTTTAAATAAATTAGCTTCCACTATTTTCTCGGATCCCTACACTCCCTCTGTAGAGATGCAAAAATCTTCACGACTAATGATTTCTAGTGGGTGGTGCAGTCTCACCAACTGACTCATCACCTCATCTAACAGTTATTGGTGATGGGTTAGCCAATGAGTGAACAACTCTTGTTCAATGATTCTCTAATCATGGTGCATCCAAACTTGAACTCTAATTCATGAATCTCACCGTATCCAAAATATTGATCCACTCCTTAGTTAAGTCAGACCTACCATTTGCACAGACTGAATTTCTAATTGAGTCTCTCACCGTATCCAAAATATTGAGCCCAACTCATCCTCCAGCCCATAGCATCCAATGCCTAATAGATATGGTTGCATCTTTTCGGTGTAACTAAGCCACTATATCCAATCGAGAACAATCAACCCCGGGAAGGGCCCACACATCTACAATGGTGGAAGACCTCAGACTTAATCTTTTCTTAGGAAGAATTGATTCAAGTCTCATTAAACTAGACTTGTCATAGTCATAACAATTATGACTAACCTAGTTGGCATGAGCTAGCTCGGATTATTGACCACCTAATATTAGAACTGAGTCAATAGATATGGCCAGGTAAGTGAGACTGGTGGAAGGGATATGCCATTAACTTGTACAAGATGCATTCAGGTCGAGTAGCTTCCAATTAAAAATCAGTCGATCGTATGTGCCAAACTTACCTTAGACACCAAATTATTGAGCTAGAACCAATTGGGGTTAGCCTACAATCCAGACTCTAACCTCTGAGCCTAATTAGGTCTTGCTTGATCGTGACTCGATCTTGACCCAGACTTAATCCTATTAGGCTGATCAATTTAAGCATTGTTGATCCCATTTAACCAACTCTTGATTCCGTTTGATCAACCGCTTAGACCTAATTGAGTTACCCAAGCCCGAACCCAGTATTATGAATATGTCTTAGATCTAAAATTCTTAATTTTAGACCTAATTAATATTCCATAATCTTAATTCTTAATTAAGTAGGATTCATAAATAAAATATGCATAATAAATCCTAGGATTTCAGGATCTAGGATTTTGCAGAAAGTAAGTTTTGGGTTTCTGATTAAGGACCAATGCTCAGCATCCCTACACATCATAAGAACGCCCCATTGGATGGGAGGAGAGGACTTTTAAACCCCTCTTTATTTTTATGACCAGATGGCTAAGAGGAACGCCTTAATCAGGAACATGTAATACTACAAAATAATTTTAGATCTATATCATATATCTCATATGCAAATTAGATCTAATCATGGCATATTTTGCATATATCTCATGTATCAAATCATGCATATTTTTAGATCTAAATTATCTCATAATAATCTAAAAAATTAGATTTAAATTGATCTTATCAAAATAAACTCTAATCTAGATGACTATGTAGAACTATTCTACAACTAGTCTAGACATGCATCAATCATATCTCATATGATATTAAAATTAAATAATTTTTATTTGCTATTTTTTAGATGTTATTATAATAATTATAATATCAAAAAGTAGTAAATAAATAGATCTAAAATATGATTTATCAAATTAAATTATAAACATGCAAGACTATTCTATAGAACTATTCTATTTTAGAACTAGTCATGCATATTTTCTAATCTTAGATCCAAATCAATTAATTTTAATTTTTTTTGATTTTCAGATCTGATCAAATCACATGTGACATCTAAAATTACTTATTTTCTAATTTAAATAAATTTAAAATCAGATCTAAATACTTTAGAACCTTGGCTCTGATACCAGTTGAAGGAAAATTATGATTTTTCGGACTAGGTTCGTTCAGATTTGATCGGATCAAGAGATATATTTCAAAATTTTTTCTCTTTAATCTAAATCAAATCTAGGATATTTCAGATCTAATTTTTATTATTTTAATAATCAAAATAAAAGATAGATAAATTAAATTAAATTTAATTTACCTTGATGTAGGGTAATCCTATTACCCGTTGATGATCCTATAAGTAGCGGAAGGTTCTGGATCTAGCCACGCAAGTGCCTAGCCTCTACCGATATCCACTCGAGCTGAATCTAGAGATCCTCTTCTTCTCTATCACATCTCCAAAAATTAGATCTGAATCTGATTTGGAGGATCTTCAAAATAGCTTTCGAAGATCAGCAGTTGTCCTTTGTAGCAGCGCAGCCTTCTAGTTTTCTGTCACCTTTTTCTCACCTAGATTGCATCAACTGAGATTCCAAACTTCTTTGGGCATGGAGAGGAGAGGGAGAAGATGAGCTTGGCATGGAGGAGGAAGAGAGAGGCAGCCTTGGAGCATGGAGAATTATTCTATATCTCCTTCTTCTTTGAGTTGGACGCAGGGTCTTATTTATAGACTATGCGTGATCCGACTCCTCTTCATCCCAACCAATCACAACCCTTTGTGAAATCAGATCTAAATCTGATTGGAGGAAATAAAGTCCCTTGGATTCATCCTTAGATGGTGCCTAAGACCAGCCAAAGTTGATTCTTAAGAGGAGTCTAATCAGAATCCAATAAGGTGATGGAGTCCCTATCCAACAGGGACTCTTGGGCGCCTCATGCTTGGGCGCACGCCACCCTGGGCATGCGCCCTCCTCCTTGCCAACTTCTAGTAGGGGGACAAGTCCCCACTAGCTCTCCAATAGGTGTGTAACATGTGGATAGAAGTCAAAGTATCAAAGGTCAACATTTGACCAGTCAAAGGTCAACTTTTGACCAAAGTCAAAGAACGAGAAATGGCAGGTGACCAAAAATGGCAGGTATTATCTTACAAAATAAGACAACCCTTTTCTGATATGGATAGTCTCTAGTTAGACCAAGTGAAGGACTCTGATCGAGCACAAACTTCTTTGGCTCAGTCAGGACAACTATTTATGATAGTAAAAGAAGAACGTTAGGTTCAATCAAGTGCTAGCACGATTTCCTTGAACCTAATTGAATCTTATTCAGATCAATTGAACTGGATCAGTTCAATTGATGATCACCAAATTCAAACCCTTGTTTGTGTGACCCAGTTAGATTTAGTTCTGTATGGTAATGGGATATGTCATGATCTCTATCATTGACATCATCGAAACTCCTTTCGATGGATCAGAACTCTTCTGATTTGAACAGCTAGAATGATCGATCATCTAAATCATTCTAATTGCTTCCAAAATCCACCAGTGACACTTAGCAGTATATGGTGGCAACCCATCAAAGCTGAATGTGAACCTCTTGGTGCAGCTACCTGTGTGATTAAGTTCTTCTATCTTGAGCCTCGATCAAATTAGGGTTAAGGTGAACTCGTCAAACCCTAGTTTCTATCATATGATGTAATCAATCGATTCAAGTTCGATGTGAAAATATAAATAGAAACTCTTTCTATTATTTCACTCTGCCATGGCCATGGGCTTCTGGACTTGATTCTCATGATCATCATAGGGCTGCTCCTCTACCATCCAGGTAGATAGATTCCATCTTGATGCAATCCAGTTCCTACAATGAACTTGCTATAGCCAACATACACCTCAGGGTTTCGAATGGATAGGAGATCGAGTTATGGTGTAGTCAAACTATAACACCCTCAAGATGAACTATCGATGCACCTCAGGTCAAAGAATCAGACATACCACTATAGCATCGAGTCAGTCATTGACGAGAATGTAGACTTCCTAATGACTACTCGAGGTGGTCACTCTCAGTGCCCTCATTCTCTAACGAGTATTTGTACTCTCACTCCAGTGTCTCCACACCGTAGACTCAAGACTCATCTACTAAAGAGAAGCGATTGTACACCAACCTTTCAGATCAATCATCCTCGTGATGATCCTATGGTCGGGAGCATTTTATGAGTTAATAATGATTATTCATGTCTTAAATTTTCAACTCTTGAAAATATGAATTATCATTACCATTAACTCAAAGGATGTATCACAGACACTAAATACACATATGTAATATAAAATAACCCATTTTATTGATTATAGTCAAAATTATAATTTTGCACCTAGAAGTGTATTACAAGTGTCAGCCAATTCTGGCTTCTAGGGCACATATATCTAACACCCTATTCAGTAAGTATATTGCAATTAACAAACTATGTCCCTAAAGAAAATCAGAATGGTCTGTGAAGCTCATCATGGATCGAACCATATCTAATAGGGTCTGATTCCTCTGTTCTGAAATTCTATTGAGTTGTGGTATTCGAGGTGGAGTCCATTGAGAGACTATGCCATTTTTTTTAAGATAGTCAAGAAATTTCCGACTAAGGTATTCACCTCGTCGATCTGATCGAAGAACCTTAATGGATTTTTCAGTTTGCTTTTTGACTTCATGTCTGAATTTCTTAAACTTTTTAAAAGCTTCAGACTTGTGTCTCATAAGATACACATACCCATACCGAGATAAATCATCGATAAAAGTTATGAAGTAGATAAAGTTTCCTCTAGCCGGCACATCAAATGGGTCGCACACGTCAGTATGTACTAGGGCAAGTAGATCTGTGGCCCTTTCCCTATGTCCTACAAAAGGAAGCTTAGTCATTTTGCCATGAAGACAAGATTCATAAATTGGATATGACTCCGAAGTCAACAAACTCAATAGCCCAATTTTCTTCAATTTGTTAATTCTATCTTCTACTATATGACCTAGTCTTAGGTGCTATAGATATCTATCATTTGGACTATCCCTAGGTCATTTTGTTCTTATAGCATTCATATTTTGCTCAATATTAAAAATAGATATATCTATATGTAACTTATAGAGATCGTTAATGAGAAAACCACTTGTACTTTTATTTCTTTTATAAAGAATATTACAATGGTCCTTAAGAAAACTAATTACATAGCCTTCTTGTACTAAACATGAAACATAAATCAAATTTCTGCTTGCAGTAGGCATATAGTGACAATCCCTAAGTACTAAATCTAAGCCAGATGGTAGTCGAAGAGGATAGGTTTCCACGGCCACAGCAGCAACTCTTGCTCCATTTTTGATGCATTGGATCATCTCACCATCCCTCAGCCTCCTGCTATCCTCAAGATCCTACATGAAAGTGCACAAATGAGCACTAGAACCAGAGTCAAGCACCCAACTGGATGCAGAAGAAATCGTAAGGTTAGAGTCAATAACGAGCATACCTTCAGAAGAACCTGCATCCTTCTTATTCTTCAGGGTGGCTAGATAAATAGGATAGTTTTGCTTTCAATGGCCATCTGTGTTATAATAGAAATACTTTTCTTTGTCAGCAGCCTTCTTCTTTAGCTCTATCTTTTTTTCTTTCCACCTTCCACCTTTTGCCTTTTCATAGACTTCTTCTTCTTTCTAAAAGACTTTCTCTTGGAAGAAGTCCATTCTATAGCAAGCACTAAGCTTTTAGAACCTTTCATAGAAAGCTCAGCAGTAACCAGCATGTTCATAAGTTCAGCCAGAGTACTCTAAAGTTTATGCATATGATAGTTCATGATGAATTGCCCATATACATCAGTCAAGGATTGCAGAATTATGTCATTCTATAGATCCTAATCTAACTTCACTTTGAGCTTCTTAAGCTCTTTCAAATTCTTGATCATCATCAGTTAATGATCTTGGACTGACTACCCATTATGCATCTTAGCCTTAAAAAGTCATTTAGTGACCTGATATTTGGCTGCACGACTCTATTTACCAAATAACTCTTGTAGGTGAGCCAACATTTGGTGGGCAGTCTTGATATCTTCATGTTGGCACTGAAGCTCATCAGACATCGAGTCCAATATGTAGTATCTGACCTTATTATCTTCATCCATCCATTTATCAAGAGACGCTCTCTATTCAATGGATGGATGAGCTGGTAAGGTAGGGGGATCCTGATCAAATAAATGAGTTAACTTCTCAAAATCCAAAATGATTTTGAAGTTTTGGAGCCAATCTTTGTAATTAGGTCTGGTCAGTCTATGGGTGTCCAGGATACGGGCTAGTAGATTGGATGCAAACATTTTTCTATAAAGAGTCAAAATTTTTAGTTAGATTTTATAATTAAGACTTAATCAATTTATTTAAAAATTTTATTTTTAAATAAATTAGCTTCCACTATTTTCTTGAATCCCTATACTTCCTTTGTGGAGATACAAAAATCTCCATGATTAATGATTTCAAGTGGGTGGTGCAGTCCCACCAACTGACTCATCACCTCACCTAACAGTTATTGGTGATGAGTTAGCTAATGAGTGAACAACTCTTATCCAATGATTCTCTAATTATGGTGCACCCAAACTTAGTCTCTAATTCATGAATCTCACCATGCCCGAAATATTGATTCACTCCTTAGTTAAGCTAGACCCACCATTTGCATAGATTGGATTCCTAATTGGATCTCTCATCGTATCCAAAATATTGAGCCCAATCCATCCTCCAGTCCATAGCATCCAATGCCTAATAGACATGGTTGCTTCTTTCTGGTGCAACTGAACCACTATGACCAATCGAGAACAATCAACCCCAGGAGGGGTCTGCATATCTACAATGGTGGAAGACCTTAGACTTAATCTTTTCTTAGGAATATTTGATTTAGATCTATTTAAACTTGACTTACAATAGCCATAACAGTTATGACCAACCTAGTGGCATAGATTAGCTCAAATTGTTAACCATCTTAGATCAGGACTGGATCGACAAATATGGCTAGGTAAGTGAGAGCGGTGGAAGGGATATGCCATTAACTCGACAAGAACACATTCAAGTCGAGTAGCTTCTGATTAAAAATCAGTCGATCGAATCTGCTAGACTTACCTTAGACACCAAATTATTGAGCCAGAACCAATCGGGTTAGCTTACAATCCAAACTCTAACCACTGAGCCTAATTAGATCTTAGCTTGATCGATCAGTCATGTAATTTGATCTTGACCCAAACTTAATCCTATTAGGCTAGTTAGTTTAAGCACTCTTGATCCCATGTAACTAACTCTTGATTCAATTTGATCAACCGCTTAGACCTAATTGAGCTACCCAAGTCCGAACCCAATTTTATGAATATGTCTTAGATCTAAAATTTTTAATTTTAGATCTAACATATTTCATAATCTTAATTCTTAATTAAATTTAGAGTTTATAAATAAAACATGTAAATAAAATCCTAGGATTTTAGGATCTAGGGTTTTGTGAAAAATAAGTTTTGAATTTCTGATTAAGGACGAACGTGCAGCACCCCTACACATCATAAGAACATCCCATCAAATGGAAGGATAGGGCATTTAAATCCTACTTTGTTCTTATGACCGAACGGCCAAGGAGAATGCCTTAATCGGAAATATGAAAACTACAAAACTAGTTAGATCTACATCATATATCTTATATATAAGAATGATCTAACTTTAAACATGTTTTGCATACATCTTCATATATCATATCATGTATATTTTCAGATCTAAATTATCTCATAATCATCTAAAAAATTAAATTTAAATTTATCTTATCAAAATAAATTCTATTCTAGATAATTATGTAGAACTATTCTATAACTAGTCTAAACATGCATTCATCATATCTCATATGAACAAAAATTAAATAACTTTATTTTCTATTTTTTAGATCTTATTATAATATTTATAACATCAAAAAATAATAAATAAATAAATCTAAAAATTATAACTAATTAAATTAAATTATGATCATGCAAGACTATACATAGAATAATTCTATTCTACAACTAGTCATACATCTCGTACAATTTAGATCTATATTATTTAATTTTTTAATTCTTCTAATTTTAGATCTAATCACATCTCATGTGACATCTTAAATAACCTAATTATTAGATCAAAATAAATTAAAATTAAATCTAAATTATTTATGGAAGCCTAGCTCTGATACCAGTTGAAGGAAAAATCCTATTTTTCAGATTAGATTCGTTTAGATCTGATTTGACCAAGAATATTTCAAAAAAATTTTCTCTTAAATCTAAATTAGATTTGATACCTTTTAGATCTGATTAGATAGATCTAATAAATAAAATAAAAATAAATTTAATTTAATTTAATTTGTATCTTGTTGTTGGGTAATTCTATTATCCTGTGATGATCCTACTGATTGCTTGAGATTCTGGATGCAGCCACACAATCGCCTGATCTCTATTGGTATCCACTTGAATAAGATCTAGAGATCTCCTCCTTCTCAATCTATCCTTCAAAGATCAGATCTGGATATGATCTTGAAGGTCTTCAAAATAATTTTTGAAGATCTAGTGTTGTCTCTTGCAGCAGTGCTGCCTTCTTCCTTTCTTGTTGTCTTTCTCTTGCCTGGATCGCACCAAACTAAAGCCCAAGGCCTCTTGGGCGTGGAGAGGAGAGAGAAGATTAGAGGTAAGCATAGAGAAGAGGGGAGAGGAGCTATGTGGCATGGGCAAATGAAGAACTCTTGAAACCTTGGTGCGGATAGGATTTATATAGACTTTACTGTGCCATGCAGTGCCACATCGTTTCGGCTAATCACGTCTCTTCATATAATCAGATCTAAATTTGATTGGTGGGATGACATCACCTGATTCAATTAGATGAGTGCCCCTCTCAAACATCCTTGGGTGGTGCCAAGATAGATCAAAATAGAGTCTTAGGTGCCACCTAAGTTTATTCCATGAAGCAACCTAAAGTCCCATCTATATGGGACTCCAGGCATCATCATCCTTGGGTGCACACCTCCCTAGGCATGCATTCCCTTCCTTTTCTACTTTTAGCAGGTGGATAAAGGTCAAATCTCTCTCCTATGGGTGCATGACACATGGGCAGATGTCTAAGTATCAAAAGTCAACATTTGACCAAAGTCAAAAGACAAGAATTAGCAGATGATGAAAAATGGTAGGTGTTGTCTCAAATTTAGCTAATAAATTAAGATAACCCTTTTCTAACCTAGACAAACTTCAGTCAGACCAAGTAAAGATATCTGAGTGAGCCCAAACATATTTGGCTCAGTCGAGATAATTTTTAATGATTATTGAAGGAGAACATTAGGCTTAATCATGTGCCAGGACGATTTTCTTGAATCTAATTGAATCTTATTCAAATCAATTGAACTGGATTAGTCCAATTAATGATATCCAGATCTAAATTCTTATTTGTGTGATTCAATTAGGTTCAGTTCCATATGGTAATAGGATATGTCATGATCTCTATCATCGATATCATCGAAACATCTTTCGATGGATCAGAACTTTTCTAATTCAAACAACTAGTATGATCGATCATCCAAATCATTCTAATTTCTCTCAAAATCTATCAGTGACACCTAGCAATATATGGTGGCAACCCATCAGAACTGAGAATGAACCTCTCGGTGTAGTTACCTGTGTGATTAAGTTTCTCTGTCTTGAGTCTCGATCAGATTAGGGTTAAGATGAACTCATCAAACCCTAATATCCATCATATAATTAATCATTCGATTCAAGTCCAATATGAAAACCTTAGTAGAAACTCTTTCTATTATTTCACTCTGCCATGGCCATGGGCTTATGGACTTGATTCTCATGATCATCATAGGGCTACTCATCCATCGAGGTAGATAGATTTTCTATGGGTGCAATTCAATTCCTACAATGAACATACTATAGCCAACATACACCTCAAGATTTCGAATGGCTAGGAGATTGAGTTATGGTGTTGTCAAACTATAACACTCTCAAGGTGAACTCTCGGTGCACCTCAGATCGAAGAACCAGATACATAACTGTAGCTTCGAACCAGTCATCGATGAGAAGGTAGACTTCTTAATGACTACTCGAGGTGGTCATGTTCTGTGCCCTCATTCTCTAACGAGTATCTATACTCTCACTCCGATGTCTCTACACCATAGACTCAAGACTCATCTACTATAAAGAAGCGATTATACACCAACCTTCTGGATCAACCACCATCCTTGTAATGATCCTACGGTCGGGAGCATTTTATGAGTTAATAACAAAAATTCATGTCTTAAATTTTCAACTCTTGAAAATATGAACTATCATTACCATTGACTCAAGGAATGTATCATAGACATTAAATATACATTATGGTAGAAAATAATCTATTTTATTATTTATAATCAAAATTATAATTTTGCCCTTAGAAGTGTATAACAAGTGTCAGCCAATTCTGGCTTCTAGGGCACACATATCTAACATCACCTTGCTCGAATCTCTTACTGACCTGCAACCCCTGTAGTGAATTAAAAATATAGTAAGGGATACTGGTATTGAATACCCAGTCAGTAATATCATAAATAAAAAAATTGCTAGGAGTTATCATATAAATACCTTGCCCAACAATAGCTTGTTTCTTTCTCTGCCTGTTCAGGTCTAGAGTGGTAATGTACTGATGACAGTTTTATTTTCAGTACCCCCACTTCTTGCAAAAGAAGCATTCAACTTGACTCTTATCAAGCTTGATCTTCCTGATCTAGCCCTGCATAGATGTTCCAATCTGAACTTGCACCTTCTTAGCTTTCTTCTTGTTCTTCTTTCCTTTCCTAAAGGGTCGAGAGCCAGAAGATGAACCTTCCACTAAGTTCACCGACTCTTTGTGGAGTTGATGATCTTTCTCAAAGTTCTGAAGTAACCCCAGTAACCCATGGTAGTCTACTTTAGGCTTTGTCATTCTGAAATGAGTAAGGAATGGGAGAAATGACTTGGGCAATGAGTTCAGTATTGCATCTTTCCCAAGCTATTTATGTAAGGGGGAGCCGAGCTTGCTCAATCACTCTATCAGCTCGATCATGTACAATACACGATCAGTGATAGAGGCACCATCCCGCATTCTAGCATTGAAGATGGCACAACTAGTCTTGTGCCTCTCTACATCATCAGGTGTGTCAAAGGAATCCTCCAACACTTGAAGCAAATTTTTTGACTGAGCTATCTCAAATCTGTGACTGAACTCATCGCTCGTAGCAACCAGCATGATGCAGCGCACCATGGTTCGATCACTAAGCCACTTTTGGTAAGTATCTCTGACTGTTCCACGTGCATTAGCAGCTAGCTCCTTAAGTGCAGGATCCATCAGCACATATAGGATCCATTCATGCTCCAGGACTATCTTCAACTTTTGTTACCAACTATCGAAGTTGGGTCCCATCAACTTATCATTGTCCAACAATGATCGAAGTGATAAGAAAATGGCCATATTTGCACAAAAGAAAAACATAACCTAATTAGTAATTAATTTATTAAACCTAAAGATTTGGACTTTAATCAAAAGGTTCTTCCACTATTTATTTGAATTGGTAGCCTCTACCTCCAATCTGAGGAATTATCATAATTCCTTAGTCGATACTAGAATCCACATAAACTGTACACGAGCCCAACTTTGGTTAGCCCACCCATGTACATCTAAGGATAGATTCATAATCAATTATTTCTCCAAATAACTTCTAGTAATTAAATTTTGCCCCAACCCCTGATTAGTTGGCTTTGGCCTTCTCAGAAAAGGGTCCAGTTAGGTTCAACCATTAATATGGCCATACTTGGCCCATCTAACCAATGAATGATCTGGCCTAACTTTGGTTGGCCCACCTGACCACCGTTTAGAAAGATGTATTCAAAAGATCATATAATGAATGATAATTCCATTAACCGATAAGCACTAGGCCTTTGGGCCTCTAATAATTATCTAACTGATGGATCCATTATCATCCACTTTAATGGGAGGCTATGATCCAGTTATCATATAACTATTTTATTTTAGGGACCTAATAATTTTAGAGAATTTATTTATCAAAGTGAGTAGGTCAGATTAACCAGCTTATCATGATCCTCCCACTGGCTTCACCAAGTTAGCTTAAGCGAGACCACTAACAGGCTGGTCTAGGAGCACCTAAATCAATCACACTGATTTACCTAGCTGACATTGGTCAACTTAAATTATCAAGTGATCTGATCAAAACTTAATCTCACCAAGAAGGCCAAGTAAGTGAGATTGGTGGAAGGATCTACCAAAGCTTGCCTTAGACACCATCAAAAGTGGCTAGGTAAGCGGGCTGCCAATTAAAAACCATCGATCGAATGTGCCAAACTTACCTTAGACACCAACTGGTTTAATTAGTCCTGATTAGATCAATCTAACAGTTCGAGCTAGACCTCTTAGCCAAGAATCAAGTCCATTTAGTTCTTATTAAAGATATGGACTTGACCAACTACAACTATTGTAATTGATCAAGAGAATCCTTGACCTAATCTAACACAATAATTGATTAGATTTAGTCAATTCTCTAATTAAGTCCATTCTTTAATCTAACCTTAGGTCTAACCCAATTAATGGACCTAATCCCCACTAATCCATTAATCCAATGTGTTATGATTCGTGTCATAGGATCTATAATTTACAATCCTAGAATCTAATCAAACAACTTCTTAATTCTTAATTAAGTTTTGGACTGAGGGTTGGGGTTTAGCTTTTCAAAAATATTTTTCATATTTGTAAAATATTTTTACAATATGGTTCTATCAATCAAGTTGCATGTTTGATTCATAATCAATATGCAAGTAAAATAAACATGAAACTATTTTAGATCTAATCTAAACAGGTTCATGTAATTGAAATAGTTTCAATAATAATCAATCATAAATCTTTCTAGATCAAATCTAACATATTTATGATGATTAAAACTAGATTAAAATATTTTTAATTAAATTAAAAAATCTCATAGATCTAATCTAAAATTTTATGATCAATACTTTAGGTCAGCATGTACTAGGACAACATTTCCACTGTAAGGGGTAGACCTTACAGTAGGACAACCTTATGGTACTCCGTGCAATCTAAAATATTTTATTTTTAGTTTAAAACTAATTTAAATCTATTAAATTATAAATAAAATTAAATTAAATCTAATAAACTTATTATTAGAGTCAAATCATCACAAACTAGGATAATCGTTTCACTATAAGGGATAAACCTTACAGCAGGACAACCTTATGGCAGTTCGCGAGATTTAGATTTTTAATTTTAGATTTAATAATTATATTATAAATTAGATCTAATATAAAAAATAATCTAAATATATAAAAAAATTATATAATAAAAGCCTAGGCTCTGATACCAATTGAAGGAACCAGATCTAGGGTTTCACAGGTAGATCTTGAAATTTTTTCGAGATCAGACAGCGAAAGACTTAAATAAATTAAATATTTATATAAATAAATATATAAATACTAAGATATTAAATTTATTACATGATCAAGGTATGATATTAAATCAAAAATTAAAAACATAAAGGAGAAGAAAAGGTTGATCACATCAACCTAGATCTACATTATATCTAATGTAAGTATGAAATCAATAGATCAAATCTATTATCTATGCAAGTTAGATGTTCTAACTTATTGATCTGAGCTTGAGGATGAAGTTATGAGCCACACATGCATCCGACTTCTAGGAGTCATCCACATGAGCCTATGAACTCTGATCTGAAGTCCGATGCGGAAAATCAGCACAACATGCTAGTACCGTGCTGATCCTTCTTTAACGATGATCCGATGCTTCCTTCTTCAAAAATTGAACTCTCTAAAATATGAAAAAAAAAGAGGAGAGTCTTTTGAACTGAGACTCTCTTAGAAAAAACTCAAAAGAAGGAGCAAAGATGAAGAATAAAACAACGCTAGAAGAAGACCCTCTTCTTCTTCTCTTTTCTCTCACCTAGACACCTAGTTTGGTGCCTATGGAATCCCCATGCCCAAGGATCCTCTTCCATTAATTTTTGCATACCCCAAATCTATTCCAAAGATCTATATTTTATGAAAAAGTTAGGCCAAAATTCGTCCAAAATTTATCCAAAATTTATAAAAAAATAAGAGTCCTTTTCTAGGTCAAAAACTAGACAAGGTAGGACTAGATTTGGCAAGTGGTTGGGGCGCCCAACTCTTGGGCACCCCACCTCTGATTTCTTTTGTGAATCCAGCAAGGGAGGATGCATAAAATTCCTCTTTCTCACCATGAAAATAGTGGAGAAGAAATAAGAGAGGGGGTGGCATACAAGGGAGAGAAGTTTTGGTCAACAAGGATTCTATCTCATAGAATCCTAAAGCAAAACTAACTCTCCTTTAAACTTGGTCTTCCAACAAATTGCCTTATGAGAAAAGGAGGGAGAGAGGGGCATGCATGACGATTAGGGAGAAGAGATCTCACACACAAAATTAAAAAAATTGGGCGTGGGGGGAGTGGGCTAAGGTGGCACAAGGTTAGGGAGTCCTAGTCATACTAGGACTCCTATTTTGACTTGGTCAAATAAGATCTTTTAATCAAATAAAATCAAAAGTAAACCAACTCAATTAAATAAGATCCTAATTTATTTAAAAAATTAATTAAATTAGATTAAATTAAATTAAATTTTAATTTAATTTTTAATCAAATTAGAAAATTGGGTTGACTCGAGTCCTAGTTAGACTAGGACTAGTTCTTTTTTACACTTGGCTTATCCAATAAATCAATTGAACTTGATCCAATCAAGCTCAAACTAAATCTAATTAAATTATAATTAATTAAATTTAATCTTAATCTTCTGGCTTAATCAAATTAAGTCAATTAGTAATCTAATTGCTAATCGATCCTCCTGCAATACTTGCACTAGGTTAAACACCAATCGTATTGATTATTTAACCCTAGAACGATTCTTAATCATTGATCAACCATCCGATCAAATCATGAGCTCTAATGTGTGTGACCTCATAGGTTTGAACCTAAGTCAGTAGCATAAGAATAGATTTTTATACCAATCAAAGTGACCATCTAGCAATGATACCCAATGGTCGGATATGTCGAATGTATAGAACAGCATCCTTAGAACCCATGCGGATATAGTTTCCATATAATTTATCCTCTTGATCAAAATTCTCGTAAGACACCTCAGAGTTCAACTATCAACTCTGATCAGGTTGTCCACATTTTATTTCAAAATATCAAATCTATTTGATGGATTATCCTGGCCAAGGTTTTGCTATATTGAAATACAGTGATACATTCTTCTCTAACTCTTAGAGTGGTCAATTCCATCTTGATCACACTCTAACTTTGCAAGTACTTGACTATGCCTAGAAGCCTTCTATTACTGAATTAGGAATTTAGTTAGTCTGATATCAAAGCATAGTGAGTTGCTTGTAGGTCACTGAGATGATCTCAGGTCAAAGAAACACTTATACCTATATCCCATCAGAGACATTCTCGATAGTAGAATGCTCTGAAGTTGATCATGTTTAATGATGATGTATCTATATATCTCACCTATATGCCAAACAAGTATCTTCACACTCCTTGGTTAAGAGAATAACCAACCTATATGGTATACAGCGATCTATGCTCGATAGATGCTGTCATCCTTATTAATAATTTATCATTTGATCGTGAACAAATTTAAGGACTAATCAATAAATTCTCTCTTTATTGAAGCTAAATAGTTCTAAGGACTTCATCACAATAATAGAGTTCGTTAGAAGATGAATACTTATGATGAAAAATGCTAAAATATATTTTATTTATTAATGAATCAATTATAAATATAATATAGCTCAACCATCAATAGACTGATGATTGGTTTTGGAACACAACAACTACTGCCTCTAATATTGAACTTGGTGAAGTTCAATAGATGGAAGAACTGATGCATTCTAGTGAACCTATAGAGCTGCATTTGATAAGATCAAACCCAAAGCCCATTATAGAGGCACCCTTAAGGAGATCTAATAGTGTACCACATCAATCGGATTGATACTATGATTTCTTGATCCGAGATGATGATCTTATTAAACTTGATGAGAATAATGAGGATCCGATCACCTACATGGATGCCATGTAGAGGTCTAACTTCGATAAGTGATGAAAAGCCATGAAGTTTGAAATGGAGTCCATAAAGATTAATAGTGTATGGATATTGGTTGATCCATCTAAAGGGATAAAATCCATTGGATGTAAGCGAATTTTTTTTAAAAAAAGAAGCACAAATGGGAAGGTGGAGACCTATAAAGCCTATCTAGTTGTTATAGAATATCGTCAGCATTATGGTATTGACTATGATAAGAGATTTTTTTGATGGCAATGCTTAAGTTCATTCAAATTATGCTTGCGATAGCAGCATACCTAAACTATGAGATCTAACAATTGAATGTGAAGGCAGCTTTTCTAAATAGAGAGCTGGAAGAAGAGGTGTATATGATATAGCTTGAGAGATTCACATTCATAGATGAGTCCAAGGTGTGCAAGCTTCAGAGATCCATTTATAGATTGAAGCAGACATCTCAGAGTTGAAACATGCATTTTGATAAGTTGACCCAAATGCATGGCTTCGTTAAAAATGGAGAGAAACCCTACGTGTATAAATGGACTAATGGTTCTATAGTTGTATTTCTTGTATTGTATGTGGATGATATTCTCTTAATTGAGAATGACATCCCTATACTATAGGGAATAAAGCTTTGGTTGTTGTCTTAATTCTCTATGAAGAACTTGAAAGAAACTTCCTACATCCTAGAAATGAAGATAGATAGAAATAGATCTAAAAGATTGCTTGGGTTATCCCAGTCCACGTACATCAATACCATGCTGAAGTGGTTCAGCATGGCAAATTCCAAGAAAGGCTATCTTCTGATAGACCATGAAATTACTCTCTCCAAGAGGGATTATCCGATAACTCTTCAAGAGAGAGAGCGTATGAGTAGAATATCATATGCTTCGATAGTGGATTCTATATATGTATGCCATAACATATACGAGATCGGATGTAGCATACTCACTAGGGATAGTGAGTGGATACCAATCTGATCTAGGTGAGAATCACTAGAAGGTTGTAAAGACAATCTTAAAGTATTTAAGAAATACTAAGGACTAGTAGTTCATTTATGGAGATGCTGAGTTGAAACTTTTGGGACATACTGATTCTAGTTTCTAGTCAGATTATGACAATAGTAAGAATGTGTCAGAATATGTATTTATCCTGAATGATAAAGTGGTATGCTGGAAGAGTTTCAAGTAGCACACTATGGCCGATTCTGTATATGAGGTGAAGTATGTTGTAGCATCTGATGCTACGAAGAAAGCTATGTGGCTATGAATGTTCATCAGTGAGCTGGAAGTGGTACCCTCCTTGAATGGTTCGAATCTACTTTACTGTGATGGCACTGGAGCCAAAGCTCAAGCAAAGGTGTCGAAGGCACATCAGCACCCCAAGCATATTCCATATCGCTATCACCTTGTACAAGAGATCATGGAGTGAGGTGATGTCGAGCTTCAAAGATCGATGAAAAGTAGAACATGTCCGACCCATTTACTAAAATCCTCAAAATCAAAGAGTTCGATAATCACAAATGAAAGATGGGTATTCGATACTCTTTTGAATGGTTTTAGTCTAAGTGGGAGTTATTGAAAATTATATCCTAGAGCCAATCATCTAGGTTGTAGATGATTGAGCTGATTGTAAATTATACTTAGATTATTAAAAAATAAAATTATTATTCTAATTTTCCATCACTCTTATGCATCTTTCTTTAATGAACTCTTCTGTGATAAAGTTCTTAAGACTATTTAGATTCAATAAAAGAGGATTTGTTGTTTAGTCCTTAAATTTGTTTGCGACAAAATGATATGTTGTTACTTAGGACAACAACATTTATCAAGTGTAGGTCATTGCATACCATATGAGTTGATTGTCCTCATAACCAAGGAATATGAAGATATTAATATGACATGCAGGTGAAGTGTAGGGATACATTTCACTAAACATGATCTAATTGCAGAGCTCTCTACTATCAAAAGTTGCTCACAAAGGATATGGGTATAAGTGTTCCTTAGATCTGAGATCACCATAGTGACTACAAGCAATTCACTATACTTTGATACCGAACTATCTGAATTTTTAATTCAATGATAGAAGATTACTAGGTGTAGTCATGTACTTGTTTAGTCGGTGTGTGAGTCAAGATGGGATTGACTTCTCCAAGTATTGGAGCAAATGCATCACTATATTTTAATTTAGCAAAACCTCGGTCAGGATAGTTCATATAATGGATATTAAAATTTAAAATGCAATGTGGATAATTTTAGGGTTGACAATTTAACTCTAGATTATCCTTTGAGCATTGAGGTCAAGGAGATGAATTATATGATAATCATATGCCATAGGTTGATGGTGTTGCATTGCAACTATTCAACTTATTCGAATGTCGTGTACCATTGCTAGATGGTTACATTGATTAGTATAGGAATCAGTTTCTGTGCTACCGGCTTAAGATTTAAATCTATGGGGTCACACACAATAGGTGTTGTTACTAGATTTGATGGCAGATCATAAGTTCCAATGGTTTGGAACTCTGTGGTCAAGAGTCCCACTAGACTAAGACTGTGATCGAAAGTACTATTGAACTGAGACTCTACCTTCTTAAGTTTCACTAGACTAAAACTCTAATATTATTAGAGATTTAAATAGTAATTAGATTATTAATTAGCTTAATTTGATTGAGTGATGAGGATTCAATCAAATTTGATTGAATTTGATTTGATTGGGTTTGATCCGATTAGGTTATGAGATGACCTAATCAATTTGGGAGATTGGACCCTGATTTGATCAGAGGTTGGACTTAATTAATTTTTAATTTGGTCAAATTTTAATTAAGTTGGATTCAGCCTAATTTGATTAGGTTTGTCCTAGTCTAATGGGGTTTGGACAAATGGGTTTGGACAAAACCTAATTGGACAAGTTCAATTTTTGAACTTGAAGTCTCCTAGCACCTTGACCTTTAACCATGCAGGCTTCATGCCTCTTTGCAATTTGCATGAGTTTTTCTCACATAGAATGAGAGTTGGCACCTCCCTTCTTTCTCTCTTTGACCTGGTCCAAGAGTTGGACCGATTCAAACTTTAGTTGAATTTTGAATTCAACTTAAGTGGTTGGAACCTATCCAACCTCTCAACCTTATCTGCTTCCCATGCCCTATATGCAATTATCACATATTTTTGGAAGAATTTTAGAGTGGGCATGCATAAGGAGAGTCCTTCTGTTTGCCACCCATCTGAATAGGGTGTTGGAAATAGATAAGTCTTCTACTTGAATTTTAAATCAAGTGGGAGGTTGAATATCCATTCCCCACGCCTCCTTTCACTTTGTTCATCATTTTTAATCAAATTAAAAGTGGGCATGTGCACTAGAAGAGAGTCCATCTATGTGTTAAACACCTATCCATGTGATGGAAAGGGTTTGGATTTTATCTTGAATTTTGAATTCAAGATATATGATTATTAGTTAGAAAAAAAATTTAACTTCTTATCCTTATCCTTTCTTCATGCTTTTTCCATTGATTCATGCCCATTTAAAATGAGATTTTTGGCCTACGAGAGTGTGGGAAAGCTTTTTGGAGAGAGAATTCTAGAGTGAGGGGCACTTCTTTCTAGGCATGAGAAAATTCAAGTGAGAGGGAGAGTCTACACCCCATATTCCTTCTTATCCCATGCAACTTTAAAATAGGTTTTAAAATGTGCATGAGTGCTATCTGAGAAAATGTTTCTTACCAAAATAGGAAGTGGCATGAGGTATTTTGGGTGAGTGTTCTAAGTGTCAGAAAAATTCTAAGAGTGGGGACTCCAAGGATTCTAGGTGTGGGTTGCCCTGAGGATTTGACCTAGGATTCGGAAAGTGAGATCGGGTGCTGTGAGCATTGGATCTTCATCAAATTTTTCACACCACTTCATCATCCTTCATTCTACGTCTTCTGACCTTTTGGAGCATCTAGGAGATCAAAAGAAGTTGATCGATTGTGATCAATCAAGATCAACCGTTGATGGCTTTGACGAGGAGCTAGTACTTTGGTGGAGTTGATCGAGACCAAAAGCTCCATGTGAGCTATCCGTAGAGGTCGGATGACCATGCGGCTGCATCGTGATGTGAGAAGCTTCTTTCTAGTATTTTTAGATTATGGAGATCATTTATCCATACTTAGGTATCATGTTCTGAATACGAGTTGATCAACAAATATGATTTGTTAATCAAGTGTATTTAATTTTCTATTACGTATATATATCTAGGTCCTTATGTAGAGTTTAATGATTGGATCATTGCATGCATAGATTAGTATTAGATTAATCTTAGTCTTCTACTATAATTTTAATCAAAAAAAGTTTTGAAATGCATGCCTAGAACCCTACACTATTTCCTTCAAGGATGAGGTCTTCCTCCTATTTCTAATATAGTTTACCTACTGTTTAAGAACTGGAGGCCTTTAGTTCCTCGTAAGGGTCTTCACCCATGTCAGGATAAGGTCATCCTATTTCTGACATGGTTAACCTCTTGCTTAAGAATCGAAGGCCTTCACCCATATTAGGACAAGGTTCTTCTCTTATTCCTAATATGGTTAACCTTCTATTTAAAAATTGGAGGCCTTCAGGATGGCTTTCATCTATGCTAGGATGAGGTCCATCTCCTATTCCTAATAAAGTTGCTAGGGCACAAAAGGACTGTTGAGTGGGCCTCTCCTTGTGGGCCATTGAAAGGGCCTCTTTCTAGGGACACACAAGGGCTGTTATGGAGGCCTCTCCCTTTGGGCACTCTTCATCCTCATTAAGATGAGGTTAATCTCTTATTTAAGAACCAGAGGACTTCACCCACGTTAGGACGAGATCCTTGATAAGTGGTAAAAATATACTAATAAAAGTATTAAATTAGAAAATAAATTAATTTATTTCTTTAGAAATTGATACTTTTATTAATCTTATGTAGGAAAGAAGGCTATCAATGTGAAGATCTTATTTTTTTGGTTCAGATGAAATAAATTTCAGGCAAAACGGACTTCAAATGAGCCCAAAATTAAATTTCAAAAAAAAAAAAAATCGATTCGATTCAAACTGGTTCAGCGGTTTGGCCCGGTTCGATCGAAATAGTAGACCGACCTACCGACGTAACGCTGACGTCAGGATGATGTCAGCATTTTTTGCGGTGCATGGTGGACCATCTGAAGGGCAATTTGGGAATTTTACAATAAAAAGCGCACTCTGATTGGCTGAAGAACGCGGTGGTCCATGCAACACTGGGCTCGCGCATGGTTTACAGAGGGCAATTTAGGAATTCTAGCTGATCCAACGAGCGTTTTTACTGAAACTTGATCGAACGACTAAAAAGAAGGCGCTGATGGATGGCATCTGTAGCTCCTGATCTAGATCCAACGATTGAGATTCATCCTGAAGTTAAACTATAGATCAGAAGCCTTCTTTCTACGCGATCAAATGGCCCAAATTCGATCTAATGGTTGATCCAACAGCTGGCATTAAATTTGACTTGATCTGGATTATTTTAAAAGGTTTTTGAGTAGTTTTTGGACCGTTTGATCGACATCTAACAGGCAGAATTATCCAGATCTTAGTTTGAGTTGCTTTGGGAGTCTTAAACCTAATTTTTGATGGATTTTGAGGAAAATCAAACTCTTCATCTATAAAAAACCTACTGTTGTCATGAAAAAAAAATTAGAGAGAGAGATACAGAGAAAGAGAGAGGGAAGTCAGAGAAAAATAGAAAAAGGGAGAGAGTTAAAGAGAAAGAGTGATTTATGAGAAATAAAAAAGAATATTTCTTCGACAATCAAGATATCGATCAAGGAGCCCCTTCTTCTTCGCCAAGTTCTCCGCACCAAGAGCAATAGAGAATCAATTTCAGCAATCAAATAGTCTAAATTCTCTATGCTTTTTATTTTATTTGCTATTTTTAAATTTGTTATCATAAACTAAATTTTCTTTTACTAAGGCTAAGGTGTAGCCACTCTTTTGATTCAATATTCAGTATGATTATTTTTAAATTTTATTCATGAGGTGTATATAAATCTGATCTTAATGCTTTTAGATTACTGGCCATCTTCTAATTGATCTAATGAACATAGATGTTATGGACCAAGTACATCTATGTTATTGCTTCTTGATTATATACCTTGTATTATGAATCAAATTAGAATTCATATGCATGCAGAAATTTTAGTGCACTTTGGACGCAGCGTATTTTAATTAGAGGGTTTCACAAAACCTAATGCATTAATATTTATTTAAATTACACCTGGACCAAAGGATAATTAATAAATATTAATAGTTTTGCTATGCCTGGACCAAAGGGTAGTGAATAAATTAGGAGACTCCACCGTCACATGAAATAAAATTAATCTAAAAATTTGAATATTGTATTGACTGAGTTGGTGAACCGATTGCCTTAGTAATCCATTGCTCTTAAATTTAAAACCCTAATAATTTACACTCTCTATTTTCTTAAAAAAAATTTTAATTATTTTTTATTTTGTTTTGTTCTTTAATTTCTTATTCTCATAAATCGATCTTCTAAATAAAGCATAGGAAAGAGCTTTTCAGTACTTATTTTCCAATCCTCTAGGGATGATACTCTACTCATTCACTTTATTACTTGATCGACTGGTGCACTTGCCATAGCTATAAATTAGCACGCATCAAGTTTTTGGCGTCGTTGCCGGGGATTGTGTCTAAAATAATATTAAAATTTTGATCCTAGCTTTACTTTAGAAATTTATTTTTAATTTTTATTATTTAAAAAAAAAAAAATTTCTAGTGCATTACACGTACTGGACATAGTAACTTACTACCTCTAGATCCAGAAATTGAAAGAACCATTAGAAGACTACAACAAGAGAAAAACATGGCAGCTGAAGTCCTAATGACATTAATCTAGGATTGGATATGGTGATCGAAGGACAGCGTGAAGCTATTCGACCAGTACATCATTCATTAAATGATTATATCATACCATCTGTAGCCGATGTAGCTTCGAGCATCAAGAGACCGCCTATACGAGAAAACAACTTTGAAATAAAACTGGCGATGATCTAGATGATTCAATCAACTGTCCAATTCAGTGGATACGTACATGATGATCCGAATGCCCATATTTCTAATTTTCTTGAACTTTGCAATACTTTTAAAATTAATGGACTGTCAGATGATGCTATTAGATTAAGGTTATTTCCTTTCTCTTTATGGGACAAAGCTAAGAGTTGGCTTCATTCTCTTCCTGTAGGTTCTATCATAACTTGGGATGTCTTAGCCCAAAAATTCTTAGCCAAGTACTTTCCACCTTCCAAGACTGCTAAGATGCACAATGATATCACTTCTTTTATGCAGATGGACATGGAGACACTATATGAGGCTTGGGAGCATTTCAAAGAATTACTGAGGAGATGTCCACATCATCAACTACCCGTATGGCTTCAGGTACAAACTTTCTATAATGGTTTATCTCCTACTAATCATTCTATGATTGATGCAGCAGCAGGAGGAACCATTAATCAAAAAATGGAGGAAGAAGCTTTCGATCTGATCGATGAGATGGCATCAAATAGCTATCAATGGCAGATAGAACGTATGATGCCAAAAAGACTAGCAGCTATGCAGGGAGTAGATTGCGTGCCAACCTTACTAGCTGAAATTGCAGCCCTTAGAGCCAAAGTCAACAACTTAAAGGAAACAGCTATGCATATTCAGAGCATTACTTGTGACCTATGTGGAGGAGGACATGATACGAGCAATTGCCAGACAGGTAATCCTTTTGCTAAAACAACTGATACAGCTAATTATATTGATAATTTTTTCAGGCCGCAACAAAACAATCCCTACTCCAACACATACAATCAAGGGTGGAGGCAGCACCCAAATTTCTCATGGAGTAATCAAAATGCAGCACAACAGCCACCCCGGGATTCCAAGTACCTGAAAAGAAGTCCAACATGGAAGAGCTGATGGTCAAATTTATGCAAAACCAAGAAGCAACTATAAAAAATTTGGAAGCCAAACTTAGGCAGGACCAAACAGCAGCAATTCAAAACTTGGAGATGCAAATAGGTCAAATGGCTAAAATAATCTCCGAGAGACCTCAGGGATCCTTGCCAAGCAACACGGAGACCAAATCCAAGGGAGCAAGTCAATGCTATCACCCTAAGAAGTGGTACAAAGCTGGAGGAGCCACATCAGAAGAATGAGACTGAAGAGCCAACTACAAATAAAGGAACCATCAACTAAAATTCATCAGTCACCAAAACAACCAGCAGATGGATGGTCTCCAGGTATACGGTTTGCTGATCCAAATGTGAAGCCCTACGTGCCACCACTACCATTCTCAGAGAGACAAATACAGCATCCAGATAAGAATTTTTCTAACTTTTTCAAAATTTTAAAGAATTTACATATTAATATTCCTTTTGTAGATGCTATTACTCAAATGCCCAGGTATGCCAAGTTTCTCAAAGAAATCCTAACAAATAAGAAAAAGCTGAAGGAGCATGAGAGAATAAATTTGAATGAAGAATGCTCAGCAATACTTCAAAATAAATTACCACAGAAGTTAAAAGATCCAGGGAGTTTTACTATCCCCTGCATTATTGGTGATTGTAGTTTTGATAAAGTTTTATGTGATTTAGGAGCAAGCATTAATCTCATGCCTTTTTCTATTTTTAGGAAGCTGGGTCTAGGAGAACCAAAGCCTACCACTATTACTCTTCAATTAGCTGACAGATCCATCAAATATCCAAGAGGTATAGTGGAGGATGTCTTGGTAAAGGTAAACAAGTTTATTTTTTCTATTGATTTTATTGTTCTTGATATGAAAGAAGATTATGATATACCCCTTATTTTAAGGAGACCCTTTTTAGCTACTGGAGGAGCTTTAATAGATGTTCAATAGAGAAAATTAATTCTTAGAGTCCAAGATGAACAAGTTACTTTTAATGTTTTCAAAGATACTAAATATTCTGATGATAATCAAACTTATTTTCTAATTGATATTATTGACAATTTAGTATATGAGAATTCTGTAGAAAATAGGTTTGAGACTATAAAAGCTAGCAATGTCAAATTGAAAGAGGGATCGACCAAACATGAAAGTATTCCAATTGAAGTGGCATCAGATTGATCCATTTTAGAATTCAAAGAAAGTCAAGCTGAAGACTATAAATTAGAACTACTAGATAGGTTGTTTCTTTTCTTTTTAGTTTTGATCATTTTTCTTTTCTTTTAATTTTTCAGTAATTTGTTGTTGCTCTTTTACTGCTCTGGTGTGTATTTTCAATTTTGCAGAAAAATCAATGAGAACTCAAGCAAAATTTTAAAGCTCCAAAGAACCAGACTGAACCAAATCAGGTGTATTCCTTCCTATCCTTTATTGCACCCTTTATTTTTCTTTCTCCTTTAAGATAATGTAGAATAAGTTTAAAAAAAAAAAAATAATCATGTGTCAAGAAGAAAATCTTGAGCAAGATAGACTGGACAAGTGATAAAAGATAGAATTATTTGCTAATGAATGTAACGAGTTAAAGAAGTAGATTAGTTGGTCAACTTTTAGCAGCCTACTTAGGTCATTAAAAGATTATTAGCACTTCTAATTGCACATGCACACTAACAAGGCAAAGTAGGTATTGATTATAAGGCCAACTGAGGATTCAATTATCACTAAAAATTGATAATTAATATACATTCTAATCAAAGAAACTTGAATTTAAGAAAAGAGCTACCTGCCTATAAATAAAGTGCAAAAGATAGAGTATATGTGGATTGCCCAAAGCCTAGTAACTGGGTCTCTGCACCTAGGTCAAGTGTGGAAATTCACGTAAAACGATGAAGAAAAGGCCAGGATGCTCAGCATAGTAAAAAAAAAAAAAAAAAAGAAAAAAAAAAGAAAAGAAAGAGAAAGGCAGTGTGAAAGCTACCTTAATTCATGAGTATAAAATTGAGAATGTATAGAAAATTGACCAAAATAGGTGATAAGAGAAGATACTTTTGTTCTTTTAATTTAATACTGAAATGCTAAAGTTAGTCATCACGAACATACAAGTGCTATAGATCTTTGATGTACTCTAAAAAAAAAGTTTTTAATTATATTGACTGAAAAATTTGCTTCTGAAGCTCAATGCTTAGTTAGCAGTATTTTCTAAACTTTTTGACTTTTAGTCCTAAATTTTATCTTTGTGATGGATAATCTTATTGAAACATAGTATTAAATAAAACATTGCTAAGGGACTAGCAATGACTAAGCTGGAGGGTGTGATAAGTGATAAAAATATACTAATAAAAGTATTAAATTATAAAATAAATTAATCTATTTCTTTAGAAAGATACGTTTATTAATCTTATGTAGGAAAGAAGGCTATCAATGTGAAGATCTTATTTTTTTGATTCAGATGAAATAAATTTCAGACAAAATGGACTTCAAACGAGCCCAGAATTAAATTTCAAAAAAAAAAAAAACCAGTTCAGTTCAAACTGGTTCAGAAAATTGGTTCAGCGATTCGGCCTGTTGTGACCGAAATAGCAGACCGACCCGTCTATGCAACGCTGACGTCAGGATGATGTCAGCATTTTTTGCGGTGCACGGTGGACCATCTGAAGGGCAATTCGGGAATTTTACAGCAAAAAGCATGCTTTGATTGGCTGAAGAATGTGGTGGTCCATGCAACACCGGGCTCGCGCATGGTTCACGGAGGATAATTTGGGAATTCTGGCTGATCCAACGGGCGATTTTCATTGAAACTCGATCGAATGGCTGAAAAGAAGGCACTGATGGCTGGCATCCGCAGCTCTCGATCGAGATCCAACGGCTGAAATTCATCCCGAAGTTAAACTATAGATCAGAAGCCTTCTTTCTGCATGATCGGATGGCCCAGATTCGATACGACGATTGATCCAACGGCTGACATTAAATTCGACTTGATTTGGGTTATTTTAAGAGGTTTTTGAGTGATTTTTGAACTATTTGATCGACATCTAATGGGCAGAATTATCCAGATCTTAGTTTGAGTTGCTTTGGGAGTCTTAAACCTAATTTTTGATGGATTTTGGGGGAAATCTAACTCTTTATCTATAAAAAACCTACTGTTGTCGTGAAAAAAAAATCGGAGAGAGAGATACAGAGAAAGAGAGAGGGAAGTCAGAGAAAAAGAGAAAAAGGGAGAGAGTTAAAGTGAAAGAGTGATTTATGAGAAATAAAAAAGGGTTTTTCTTCAACAATCAAGATATCAATCAAGGAGCCTCTTCTTCTTCACCAAGTTCTCCACACCAAGAGCAACAGAGATCAATTTCAGCAATCAAATAGTCTAAATTCTCTATGCTTTTTATTTTATTTGCTGCTTTTAAATTTGTTATCATGAACTAAATTTTCTTTTACTAAGGCTAAGGTGTAGCCACTATTTTGATGCAATATTCAATATGATTATTTTTAAATTTTATTCATAAGGAGTATATAAATCTGATCTTAATGCTTTTAGATTACTGGCCATCTTCTAATTGATCTGATGAACATAGATGTTACAGATAAGTACATCTATGTTATTGCTTCTTGATTATATACCTTGTATTATGAATCAAATTAGAATTCATATGCATGCGGGAATTTTAGTGCGCTTTGGATGCAGTGTATTTTAATTAGAGGATTTCACAAAATCTAATTTATTAATATTTATTTAAATTACACCTAGATCAAAGGGTAATTAATAAATATTAATAGTTTTGCTATGTCTGGACCAAAGGATAGTGAATAAATTAGGAGACTCCAACGTCATATGAAATAAAATTAATCTAAAAATCTGAATATTGTATTGACTGAGTTGGTGAACCGATTGCCTTAGTAAACCATTGCTCTTAAATTTAAAACCCTAATAATTTACACTCTCTCTATTTTCTCAAAAATATTTTTAATTATGTTTTATTTTATTTTGTTCTTCAATTTCTTGTTCTCATAAATCGATCTTCTAAATAAAGCATAGGAAAGAGCTCTTCAGTACTTATTTTCCAATCCTCTAGGGACGATACTCTACTCATTCACTTTTTTACTTGATCGATTGGTACACTTGCCATAGCTATAAATTAGCACACATCAATCCTCCTCCTACTCCTTATATGGTTAATCTCCTATTTAAGAATCAGAAGCCTTTAGGATGGCTTTCATCCTTATTACGATGTGGTCCACCTCCTGATCCCAACAAGATTGTCGAGGCATAAAAGAGCCATTGAGTGGGTCTCTTCCTGTGGGCTTTTGAAAGAGCCTCTTCCCAGGGGCACAAAAGGGCCGTTGCAAGGGTCTCTCCCCTGCGGCACTCTTCACCCTCATTAAGATGAGGTTAACCTCATGTTTAAGAATCGAAGGCCTTCAATCCCTTGTAAGGATCTTCACCCACATCGAGATGAGGTCCATCTCCTATTTCTGATGTGGTTAACTTCATGTTTAAGAACCAGAGGCCTTCTATTTCTTTTAAGAATGAAGTTTAGTTGAATAATTTCCTGCTATAATTCAATTTGCACCAAAAATAGGAGGGTTAAAATAAGAAACTTTTTATTGAAATGAGGTTATCGATAATACATCCATAGATTTTTCAAATTCCAGGGGCATCAAAGTATAGCTCATCCAAGTTTCTTTATATAGTACATTTTTGATCGGATAATTTTCTTGATTTCATAGGAGCCTTCCCAGTTCAGAGCAAGCTTTCCTTGATTTTGGGGTTGAGAAATCTCTGCTCGACGTAGCACCAAATCTCTGACCTTGAATATTTTGCTCCTAACTTTAGAATTATAATATTGAGCTATCCTTTGCTTATAAGTTGCCATCAAAATTTGGGTCTTCTCTTGCTTTTCTTCTAGTAGATCAAGATTTGTCCTGAGGTCCTGTGAATTGCTTTGTTCATCAAAACTTTTAACTCGCACTAAGAAAAGTCATAGTTCAATTGGGATGACTGGTTTAGTCCCAAAGGCGAGAGCAAATGGATGTTTCCTAGTTAGCAACCTCTAGATAGTTCTATAAGCCCAGAGTTTAAAGTTTGTTCGCCCATGTTTCTTTTGCCCATTCAAGCCTTGCTTTTGTCCCATGCAACAAAGTTTTGTTGGTTACCTCGGCCTCGCCATTTGCTTTAGGATGGGCCATAGATGTGAAATGATGAAAAATATTTAAGTCCTCATAGAATTTAGTAAACTTTCTTTCTACAAATGGGCATCCATTATCATTAATCAGGATTCATGGTAGGTCGAACCTACATATTATTGACTTTAAAATGAAGTCTTGTACTTTAGCTTCAGTAATTTTTGTCAGATTTTTGGTCTCAATCCATTTGGTGAGTAGTCTACTGCTACTAGAAATTTTTTTTTCTATCTAGATGCTATGAAAAAGGATCCAAGTATATCCATTCCCCATTGTGTAAATGGCCACGAGGCACTTAAGGGTATGAGCTGGGAAGTTGGTTGCCTTTGAACATTGGCATTTCTCTGACACTGATCATATTTTCTTACATACTCAAATGCATCTTGTTACATGATTGGCCAATAATATCCTTGCTAGAGTAGCTTATAGGATAATGATCTAGCTCCAAGATGGTTTCTATATACTCCTTCATGGACTTCCCTCAGGGCATAATCGGCTTTGGATGGCCAGAGGCATTTGACAAGTGAAAAGGAATAGGACATCTTATATAGCTTATCTTCATATAAGACATAGCAGGAGTCCTAATTCTTAATTTTTGAGCTTCTTTGGGATCTCTAGAAAGGATGCCATCTTTAAGATACAAAATCAATGGGTCGATCAAGCTGGACTCATGATCTACTTGCATTATCGCCTAAGTTTCTTTTGAACTTGGATGCTGAAGGATTTCAAAGAAAACTTTCTTGGGCAACTCATTCAAGGCTAAAGTTGCCAGACAGGAGGTCAGCCCTAGAATTCTCTACCCTAGAAATTTGCTAAATGTCAAAATAGCTGAAGGTCAAAGTTAGGCTTTTCACTTTATCCAAGTACTTTTTCATACCTTCCTCCTAAGATTCGTAGCCACCATTGATCTACCCTACCATCAATTGCGAGTCACTAAAGGCTTTCACATGGTCTATCCTCAGTTTCCTAGCTATCCTTAATCCTGTGATTAGAGCTTCATATTCTTCTCCATTGTTGGTTGTAGGAAACTTAAAATGTAGTGCATATTCAGCAACAACTTTCGGATTGATAAGAATTAAGCTTACACCTGCTCCAGAAGCATTGGATGAGCCATCAACATATAATGCCCATAAATCTTTAGGAAGATTTGCTTTTTCTTCAGAGGAGTTCAGCTATAGACTAGAAGTATAGACCTCTTGCTACTCGGGCTCGATCGGATTGGGAATGGTGCATTCCATCATGAAATCAGTCAATATTTGAACTTTGATAGATGACCGAGGTTGAAACTTAATATCAAATTTAGTGAACTCAATCATCCACTTTGCTATTTTCCTGAAAGTATCTAGCTAGTGAAGAATTGCTTTTATTGGTTGGTCTATAAGAATTTTTATTTTGTGCCCCTGAAAATAAGGTTGAAGTTTTCTTGCTACAATCAATAAAACATAGGTTAGCTTTTCCAACTTGATATTGATACGAGATGGATATGCAAATGAAGATGCAACTAATTTTTTTTATTTTTTTATTTATTTTTAGCAATAAAAATAATAAACAAAAGTAAATCTTACAAGATCTAAACTTTTGAGGAAGAAAGGTATTAATTAAAGTAGATCTTCCTAGCATGTATAGTTGTCCCTTTTAATTTTTAAGAATCTAGGATCAAAGGTGATTGAGAAATCTCCTTCTTGATTAGGCTTCGTAATTCAGATTCAAATCTAACAAAATTCAAGAAAATAAATTTTACTTACCAATAATAATGATCTCCTTAATAGATCTATGAAGATTTCACTCAGATAATCGCTCAATTCAATCTTAGAGAAGTTAGGTTGTTACAGGCGTTTGCGATCCAAATCCATAGAAGATCTTCATGAATTTAGAATCAAGGCACCTTCAAGCATTACTTCAGATCTATATCTTAGATAGTAGATGGCATGTGGAGGGTTAGTGGTTTTGATCTTGGTGCAGGGATGAGTTCAGGCACAGAGAGAAATAAACTTAGAAGAAGAGAGGAAGAAACCAAGAGGGAGAAAGAGGATCTCTAGATTGGAGAAGAAAGCAATAGCTTTAATTTTTTTCATTCATTTTCATTGTCCCTTAAGAGCTCTAATATATAATTATTTATAGATAAGATAACAAGAGTTTAAAATAATTTAAACACTAATAGTTTAAAATAAATCAAACTCTAACAAGTTAATCATGTAGGTGGTGCCATCTTATGATAAACTTGGACCACGTCTCGCACCAATCAACAATTGCCATGTGAACTTTTTGGACTATTCTTTTAAAACTTCTTCATGGCGCAAGCTAAGAAATTGAGACTCTCCTTTGGGTAACATCAGGGGTCCATCAAGACTCCAACTCGAGTGATGATGCAGTGCAGAGGTGGCATCCAAGTGGCATATGTGGCAGTCCAAAATAGTAGCTGCTAACATACTAAAATTAACTTATTAAAATATGAGAACTCTTATTGATATAGTTAGCTCTAGCTTAGTTAAGCCAGATGGTTGCTGGCAAACTAGTGTCCGCACCAATTCCCCTGAGGTGAAAAATACTTGGCTCTAACGAGTACGGTCCACTATAGCTTTGAAATTGTTCAAGCTAATCTTGATCAATCTGCTACAGCTCCTCTTGGGTAATCTATATATTCTCGAATTCAGGTTGGCCTTGCTATCGGATTAGATATCGCTAATATCCATGCCTTCTAGTAGACACAACTTGCTCATCTAAAATCTTATCGATGCGATCATATTTTTTTTGGATAGTGGGTGGTAGACACTCAGGATGGGGTTCACTCTCAAGAATAGGATCAGGCTCAAACAGATCACTAGGTATCATTATTGGCTTCTTGTATTTTATTAGATCTGATATATTGAATGTTGAGCTTATGCCATAATCAGATGATAAATCTACAATGTAGGCATTTGATCATAGTTTCTTCACGATCTTAAATGGTCCAACTCTACATGCATGGAGTTTCTTGATGGCTCCTGGTGGAAACCATTCTGATCTTTCTCGAATCATAATATAGTCTTCCTCAGTAAAGTTATAAGATCTATGATGTGAATCTACAAGTTGTTTATACATTTGATTACTGACATTAATTTTGTTTTTAATGTATTCATGCAGATTCTTAAGATGCTGTTCAAATGATTCTACGTCTTCTGATGATCTAGCATGCCATGGTAATGGGATTATGTCCATTAGTTTATGGGGATGATAACCATATATAACTTCAAACGGTGTCTTACCAATGGACCTATTGACAGAATCATTGTAAGCAAACTCGGCTTAGGATAGAATTAAATCCCAATTACTGACATGTTCTCCTATTAAACCCCTAAGAAGGTTGCCTAAACTTCTATTAACTACTTTAGTCTAGCCATCGGTCTGTGGGCGATATGCAGATGAGAAATTAAGTTTTGCTTCTAGCAAATGCCATAAAGTTTTCTAGAAATAACTCAAGAATTTAATGTCATGATCTAAAACAATGAACTTAGATAGACCATACAATCTCATAATCTCATCAAAGTATAAGTGAGCTACTCTGGATGCATTTGAAGCTTTAGGACATGGTAAAAAGTAGGCTATTTTCAAAAATCTATCTACTACAACACAAATAGAGTCATTCTTATGGATGGTCGGGGACAGGCAATAGCGTATACAAGCCAGTGTTTTGTTTAACATGTTTCGCTATGGCACACGTACGATACTGGGCTATGATTCTTGCAACATCTCTATTCAAACTAGGCCAGTAGAACTGATTTTCCACAACTTTAATCATCTTATTCCATCCAAAATGTCCACTCAGTCCTCCTACATGTAATTCCCATACTAAAACATCTCTTACGAATGTCCACGGAATACATAGTCTATTATTTCTAAACAAGAATCCATCCTTAGAAACATACTCACTAAGATTTCTAGACAGTTCTTATTGTAGGATAGCATAAATCTCTTTAAAGTTAGGGCAGTCAGAATAATTTTTATTTAACTTTTCAAATCTCATAACTTTAATGTTAATGGCAGACAAAAGGATGACTCTACGACTCAGAGCATCCACAACTTGATTTACAGATCCAGTCCTATATTTTAGTATAAATATATAGGATTGAAGAAATTCAACCCACTTGGCATGTCTATGATTTAGTTTCTTTTGTGAATTTAAAAACCTAAGAGCTTCATGATCTGAGTACAAAACGAATTCGAATGACAATAGGCAATGCCTTCAAAACTTCAAAGTCTGTACTATCGTATAAAATTATTTATCATATGTAGAATACTTTTATTTAACCTCATTCAATTTCTCACTGAAGTATGTGATAGGATGGTGCTTTTGAATCAAAACTCCTATTCCTATACCTGATGCATCACATTCAATCTTAAAAACTTTATTAAAATTAGATAGTTGTAGGATAGGGGTTTGAGTCATCTTATCCTTAATCTCCTGAAAAGCTCTATCAACCAATTTTGTCCACTCAAATACTTTTTTATAGATATAGTTTATGATAGGAGCCATAATTGAACTAAATTCTTTAACAAATCGATGGTAAAACATGGCTAAACCTTGAAAACTTCGAACATCATGAATACTCTTAAGTACTGGCCACTCTACTATAGCTCAAATCTTATTAGGGTCTACAATTATTCTCTTAGACGTTACTACAAATCTTAAGAATACAACCCTTTTAGTCATGAAAACATATTTCATAAGATTCACATATAAACTCTCGGTTCTAAGGGTAAAATAGGTTTGTCATAAATCACTAAGATGGTCTTCTATTGTTCAACTAAAGATGAGGATATCATCGAAGTACACCATCATGAATAATCCAATGAAAGGTCACAATACCTAAGTCATAATTCTCATGAAAGTACTAGGTGCATTAGACAAGCCAAATGGCATGACCAACCACTCATATAAACCATCCTTCATTTTGAAGATGGTCTTCCATTCATCTTCCGATCTAATTCTAACTTGATGATTCCACTCTTAAGATCAATCATAGAAAAGACGGTGGATCCTGCCATCATATCTAACATATCATCCAGTCGGGGTATGAAAAATCTATTTTTAATAGTGATTTTGTTGATCGCCCTACTATCTATATACATCCTCCATGATCCGTCTCTCTTAGGCATCAATAATGCAGGCACAACACATGGGCTCAAACTTTTCCTAATGAATCTTTTGACTAATAGTTTCTTAACTTGCCTTTGCAACTCGACGTGCTCAATTGGGTTCAACCTATAGTGGGAAAAGTTTGGTAAGGTTGATCCACAGACTAGGTCAATCGCATGTTGGATGTCTCGCATGGGTGGCAGTTGCTTGGGTAACTCTTCAGAAAAAACATCCTTAAATTCTTCTAAAAGGGTCCCTACATTTGGTGGATATTCGATTTGGGGTTTCTTAGAAGATTGTTTGTAGGTTAATGCCTAAATAGGAGTTCCATGCTCGATCTCCTTTTCTAGGTCTCAGGCACTAATCAAATGTAGGCTCTTCTTTCCACTTCTCTCTTTAGGTCCTTTGGGTACCTTCTTTGGTGTAGTCTTTGGTTGGATAGCTTTAATAGTGATCTTCTTATCCTTGTCTATAAAGCTATATGAATTTGGCCTACCAAACAATATCACATCATGATCAAATAGCCATGGCCTCCCTAAAATGATGTTGCTAACCTCCATTGATAGCACATCGCACCATACCTTATCTTCATATGAACTAAACTGAATGAGGACCAAACACCTTTGTGTAACAAGGATGGATGATGCATCTACCCCTGAGACCTTATATGGAGTTGGGGGGTCCATAGGGATTAATCCTAGTCAGGACATGGCATCAGAAGAAATTACATTGATGTAACTTTCACTATCTAGGACAACTTTGCAGTGCTTACCTTGATACCTAATATAGGTATAAAAGATAGCCATCCTTCTCCAGTCCTTACTCTCCTTGGATTGAGCTAAGACACATTTGACAACTCTCAATCTCTTTTCAGGCTCTAGTCTCACTAGTCCTAAGGTCTGTTTGGCTTTCTTGAATTCCTCGATCAGATCTGAGTCTGATTCATATACTTCCTCCTCTTCAGATTTTAATGCCTTAGGCTTGTCAGTCTCAGGTTCGAGCTTGTTGGGGATAAATCCACTCTCGCCGAAGTTCGACTAAATATCTAGTCTCAGAGCGATCTCGATCACCCTCCTATCATTGGATCTCCTTCAGATGAACTTGAACAGTGAGAGCAGCCCCCTAGGCAATCTAGCCTAGCCAGCTTGGGGGTCAGTTGAACTCCTCCCATACTTCTCCTTCAACTAGACTTCTCCACTAGTTAAACTCCTTCCAAACTTCTCCTACAGTCGAACTCCTCCCAAACTTCTTCTTCAGCCGGACCTCTCCGATAATCAAACTCCTTTTGGACTTCTCCTATAGTCGAACTCCTTCCAGACTTCTCTTTCAATCGAACCTCTCCAACAGTCAAACTCTTTTCAAACTTCTCCTACAGTCGAACTCCTCTCGATCTTCTCCTTCAATCGGACCTCTTCGACAGTCGAACTCCTCTCGGACTCCTCTGATAGTCAAACTCCTCCCAGACTACTCCTATAATCGAAATCCTTCTGGACTTCTTCACCGATTGAACTCTTTTCAGACTTCTCCTATAGTCGAACTCTTTCCAAACTTCTCCTTCAGTCGGACCTCTTCGACAGTCAAACTCCTTCCGGACCTTTTCTATAGTCGAACTCCTCGCAAACTTCTCCTCCTCCCTGACTCCTCCGACAGTTGAACTCCTCCTATAGTTGAACTCCTCTTGAACTTCTCCGCTAGTTGAACTTCTTTCAGACTTCTCCTATAATCAAACTCCTCTTGTACTTCTTCTTCAGCTGGATTTTTTCGTCAGTCGAACTTCTTTTGGACTTCTTCTACAATCGAACTCCTTCCGAACTTCTCCTTCAGTCGGACCTCTTCGATAATTGAACTCCTTCCAGACTCCTATAGTTGAACTCCTCCTAGACTTTTCCTTCCAATTGCTTGAATGGCTCCACTCAGTCGAGCTTCTCTTAGATACTCCTAGCGGGATTCCATTCGGACCTCTTCCAGCAGTCCGAAAGGACCTCGATGCAAACCCTCGATATAGCAAGCAATAGTCTATGCACAATCAACCTTAATAACCTCTAAGATCCTCTGAAATAATAATAACTAGGAACTCTTCATCGTCTACAGCTATCCTATCCAAACATCAGCTGTCGGATCCCAATAGGCTAGCACGTCGCGACAACAGACACTACCCTCTATAACAAGCTTCACATGGCCTCGAATGGTCTACTACTAGGCGGTTGTGGCTATCACTATAAGCTTGTTATAGACTCTGCCTATTTAAGAGATCCTCTAGATATGCTTTCTCTCCTAAGCTCTCATTCTCCTTCTCAAATTTTTGTCTAAATTTCTTTGAGTACAGCATTTCTATTGACCAAAAGAGCTGATTTGATCATCGAAAGATCTTACCGAAGTCACCACCCTCGAGTCCGGGCGAGACATATTTTGCAGGTCACCAGTGATGACCTCATCCTCTCCGATTCCAGCATCGATTCTAGCATCAATCAGATTTTGCATCATTAGAATTAGCACTAGAGGAAGGATCCTTTTGTAAAGATTTTGTTGTTCTTAAAGGAGTACATAGCGCAAGCTTCTTTTTCTTCTTCTTCTCCTCAAGGTTCTTCTTCTTTAGCTAGTCTCTTGTGGATGCCTCCCAAGAAGGCTCCCACCCAGTGGTCAATCACCTATGTGGTTAGATCTTATCCAGATCTACCCGCCCCTATTTCATCTCTAGTATCTCGAGCTCCGTCGGTTGTAATGATAGATGTAGAGCAATTCAACCTACTGATCTAATATGTTAGGAACCTCATTGAAGCAGTGTAGGCCATGCAACAATAATGGCCTTCGGTGCCTATCTAGCTAGAGTGAGCCTTATCGAAACCCCAGGACCTAGTTTGGGGGTAGATGACTTGGGCAAGTCAGCCTATGACTTTTAGAAAGAAAAAGCAGAAGGCAGAAAGCTCCTGATCTGATCATGATTCAACCCCTGGGGGGACTTTGCCTCCATTCAACCAGAAGACTTTAAAGATCTACGACCGTGAGGATCTCCTGGATTGAAAGCTACAAGAAATGAACTGGTCCCTCCTCTCATGGTAATGATATCTACACCGATCCTTCTTTATCTCAATAAATCATGCAGAAATCCATCCCACCGAACTTCAAGCTCCCCCAGTTCAAGAGCTATGATGATCTAGTCGACCACTTGGAGGCCTTTTAGACCATGATGCTGGTCCATGATGCACCAGATGCCATTCTGTGTCGAGCTTTCCTAACCATCCTGAAGAGAGTAGCGAGAAACTAGTACTCGACCCTCAAGCTGGGTACTATCTTTTTTTTTTATTAGATGAGCCACCTATTTGCAGCTCATTTTGTTAGCAACCGGCATCCCCGACGAGGCTCTGACTCTCTTATCAACATCAAGCAAAAGAAAAAAATTCCATCCAGGCCTACGTCATCCAATTCAACATCGCTACTCTCGAGATTCGAAACCTGGACTAGTCTATTGCCATGGCCACACTAAAGGACGGTCTTCAAAAGAATGATCTATTATTCTTCCTAAAGAAGAAGTACCCTAGGAATTTTACTGATATGCTAGCTCAGGCTGAAGGTTATGCCCGAGCGAAAGAGACCTTCAAGGCCAAGGATAATGAAGCCACTGGAGATCGACGAGCAGATGAATCAAGTATGCCTACAGTAGAAGAAAAGTTGAATGAAACTCGATCATGCTCCCAAACTCTCCTTGAGCACAAGCATACCCAAACTCCTCAGGCTCGGAGGCAAAGAAGCCCTGATAGAAGGGCACAACGGGGCTCCCCGCTCAGAAGGTTTCACAACTACACCTCCCTCAATGCTCTAAAAATCCAGGTTCTGATGGAGATCAAGGAGCAGCTGCCAAGGTCGGAGAGGATACGCACTCATCCCAACAAGCACAATCCCAACAAATACTACCTCTACCATCATAATCATGGTCACGATATCGAAGAATGCATTTAGCTCCAAGATGAGATCGAGGAGCTCATCAGGCAAGGCAGGCTCAATCGATTCCTGCGACGTCAGTCTGAAGGATGTGAGGATTGGCTGAGGGTCCTCCCACCACTTGAACCACCAAGGAGGGAGGAGTAGCAAGGAGATCGACCCCCGCTTGACATCATCAACACTATCTCTAAGGGACTTCAATGAGAGGAGGCTAGTGGATCAGCAGAGCCTGCAAAGAGGTGGAGAACTGAGGAGCCCATAGCTTTCACTGATGAAGATATACAAGAAGTTTAGTTTTTGCATAATGATGTAGTTGTAATCTCTTTAAACATTGCTGATTATGATGTATGTCATATTTTAGTAGATAATGGAAGCTCTATTGATATCTTATTTTATGATGCTTTTTCTAAAATGTCTATACCTAAGAACCACCTAGGACCTATGAACTCCTTGTTGGTGGGCTTCACTGGCGATGCTGTGCTAGTTGAAGAAATAATAACACTAATTGTGGCTATAGGGCAATACCCAAAGTGAGCCAAAGCATAGGTCAACATTTTGGTAGTGAAGGCTCCATCAGCCTATAATGCAATTCTCGATCGACCAGGTCTAAACATACTCCAAGCTGTGGTGTTGATTTACTACTTGAAAGTGAAGTTTTCGACAAGCTGTGAAATCGAGAAGATCAGGCCTTGATAAGGTACTGTTACTTCATTACCTTACAAAAGGATAGCCATCCCAACCCTTGCCCAATTGATGGGTTGGATGTCTACGATGACCTTACTAAGGAGCAGGGCGAGCCCATGCAAGATCTTGTATCCATCCCTCTGAATGATGAAAGCATGGAGCATACAGTACAGATCGACTCCAACTTGGAAGATGAAGTCCGAGAGCAACTTATTGCCTTCTTATGGAAGAATGTTGACATCTTCACCTGAGTCTCGATAGATATGCCAAGAATTGATGTCGAAGTCATGGAACATCGATTGATCATCGATCCTAAGTACAGACTAGTGAAAAAGAATTTGGGGCCATGCATCAGAAAGATAGAAGGCAATAGCAGAGGAAGTAGATAAGCTCCTCAAAGTTGGATTCATCCAAGAAGTCCACTACCTAAGTTGGATCTTCAATGTGGTCCTAGTCAAGAAGGCCAATGGCAAGTGGAGAATGTGTATCGACTTTAAGAAGCTGAACAAGGCTTGCTCAAAGGATAGCTACCCCCTATCCAGAACTGATCAATTAGTGGATGCAACCTCGGACCATGAGCGTCTTACCTTCATGGATGCCTTGTCCGACTACAATTAAATCCAGATGGCACCAGAGGATGAGTAGAAAACTACTTTTATTACTGACCATGGTCTTTATTGTTACAAGGTTAAGTCCTTTGGGCTTTAGAATGCAGGCACAACCTATCAACGCCTGGTCAATTAGATCTTCAAGGAGCAGATCGACCGCAATATGGAGGTCTACGTGGATGATATGCTTGTCAAGAGTCGGACCTCATCCAATCACATTGCCGACTTTGAAAAGACCTTCAACGCCCTTTGAAGGTACAAAATGAAGTTGAATCCAACTAAATGTGCCTTCAGAGTGACCTTAGAAAAATTCTTGAGGTTCATGGTCTTAAGGAAGGGGATCGAAGCTAATCCAGAGAAGATTCAAACCATTCAGAAGATGATCGCCCCAAAATCAATAAAGAAAGTCTAGCACCTGATCAGAAAGGTGGCATCCTTAAACCGCTTTATCTCAAAGTCAGCCGAGCAGTGTATGCCCTTCTTCTAGGTCCTCAAGCAACCAAAAAACTTCTGCTGAATGGTAGAATGCCAACAGGCATTCGAAGAACTCAAGAGCTTCCTCGATTCATCTCCACTATTGGCAAAATCCGAGCCTGAAGAAGAATTATTCCTATACCCGGCGGTCTCTCCTACAATCCTGGCAGCGGTCCTGATCAAGAAAGAGGCAAAAATGCGATGACCGCTTTACTACATGAGTCGAGTCTTGAGAGATGCGGAGACTAGGTATACTAAATTGAAAATATTAACTTATGCTCTTTTGATTGCAGCCAGGAGACTTCGGTCCTTCTTCTAGAGATATACCATAACACTCCCCATTGATCAACCAATCAAGACAGTTCTTCATCGAATAGATACCTTTGAAAGAATAGCAAAGTGGGCTATTGAGCTGACAGAGTTTGACATCAACTATCAATCTTGGTCATCAATCAAAGCTTAGATACTGGCCAATTTTATAGTTGAATGCACGATCTCGGATGATGTCGAACCTGAGCAAAATGAGGGCAGCATTTTGTGGTTGCAGCCGAGCTCCCTCGAAGAAAGAGTGGATCTTTTCAAAGGTTTTTGGGCCTTGTATTTGAATGGCTCTTCTAAAGCTTTCGGTGTAGGTGCTGGACTGATCCTGGTTAATCCCAAATGGGTCATCATCGAGTATGCACTATGCTTTGAGTTTTCTGTAATAAACAATAGGACAGAATATGAAGCTTTGATAGTAGGGCTGAAGATGGCAAAAGAACTAGAGGAAGACCGGCTCCAGACTTATAGTGACTCACTGTTGGTAGTGGGATAAGTCAATGGTAGTTATGAAGCTCAGAAAGAAAGTATGATAAAGTATCTTAAGAAAGTAAAGAGCTGGCCACACTTAGCAAATTCCAAGGGTAAAGAATACCAGAGCTGACCTCCTATCCGAGCTGGCCACACTTGCCCCCAATGAACTTTTCGAAGAAGTATATTTTGAAGTATTGAAATGTCCGAGTATGAAAGAGCCATAGTCTATAATGCAGATCAACCATAAGCCTTGTTGGATCGACCCATTGATCGCTTATCTCAAAGATGGGACCCTCCCCTATGATCCAAAAGAAGCTTAGAAGCTAAGAAACCAAGTCTTTCGGTATATTTTGTATCAAGATAAGCTGTACAAGAGATCATACTCCTTGCCACTTTTGAAATATCTTACCTTCTGAAGTCGACTTTGCACTATGGAAAGTGCATGAAGAAATCTGTGGGAGCCATCTGAGTGCCAGATTCCTATCTCACAAGCTGCTTTGATAAGGATATTATTGGCCAACTATGCATCATAATTATGTCAAATATGTTAAAAGGTGTGACTGTTGCCAGAGGAATGCAAATATACAAAGAAAACTAGCCTTCAAGCTTACACCCTTGAGTGCCCCTTGGCCATTTGTGTAATGGAGGATGGATATACTTGGCCCCTTCTCGATGGCATCCGGACAATGAAAGTTTCTCTTAGTTGCAATTGACTACTTCACCAAATAGGTTAAGACCAAATTTCTAGCAAAAATTACTAGAGCCAAAGTATAAAACTTTGTCTGAAAGTCAAATGTTTGTAGGTTTGACCTACCCCAAACTATTGTAATAGATAATGGATGACAACTTTTCGAGATGAAGTTTGCTGAGTTCTGCGACGATTTAAACATCTCCCATAATTTTACATCGATTGCCCATCCGCAAGCAAATGATGAAGCAGAGGTGGCCAACAAAATCTTATTATAGGATATTAAGGCAAGGCTTGAAAGAGCAAGGACGACTTAGACAGATGAACTCTATCATGTACTTTGGGTGTATTGAACTATCCAAAGACTGCCAACTGGAGAAACACCATTCGCTTTGGCCTTCGGAATGGAGGCGATCATCCTAATCGAGCTCAAACTCTTATCGACAGGGGTCTTCAATGAGTAGCATAATTTGCAAGGCCTTAAAGCTAACCTCGACCTGCTGAAGGAAAAATGAGAGGAGGCCCAAGTTTGGATGGCTGCTTACAGGTGAAGGGTGGCTCGATACTACAACTCCAGAGTCAAAGATAAAGTATTTAGAGTGGGGGACTTAGTGCTTTGGTGAGCAACCATTTCTCAGCCTCAAAATCAGGAGAAGCTCACCCCAAATTAGGAAGGATCCTACGAGGTAAAGGAAGTTGTCCAGCCCGAGACATTTTACCTAAAGAAGATTGGAGGAGCCGATCTATCCCGATCGTGAAATTCGAAAAACCTATAGATGTATTATCAATCACTTGATCATAATAAAATCTCTCTACTTTAACACCCGATCCTTATTACAAATCTGTAATGGTGGAAAATGACTTTTCAAACTTAATCATGCAACGAAGACAACCACGATAGGAACAGAAGGAGAACCTCATCCTAACACAAGTAAAATCAAAGGCCTTGTTAATCTAAGATGAGATGAGAGAAGAAGCCCTTCCAGCAGTTCTAATGTGCCCCTATAGCTACGTTAGGAAAAGGAGGAGAACCTCATCCTAACACGAGCAAAATTGAATGCCTCGTTAATCTAAGATGAGATGAGGGGAGAGGCCCTTCCAGTGGCCCTAATGTGTCCCTACAGCCATGTTAGGAAGTAGGAGGAGAACCTCATCCTAACGTGAGCAAAGTCGAAGGCCTCATTAATCTAAGACGAGATGAGAGGAGAGGCCCTTCCAACGGCCCGAATGTGCCCCTATGGCCATGTTAAGAACAAAAGAAGAATCTCGTCCTAACATGAGCAAAGCCAAAGGCTTCGTTAATCTAAGATAAGATGAGGGAAGAGGCTCTTCCAGTGGTCCTAATGTGCCCCTATAGCCACATTAGGAACAAAAGAAGAACCTCATCCTAATGTGAGCAAAGTCGAAGGTCTCGTTAAACTAAGACGAGATGAGGAAAGAGATCCCATCAATGGCCCAAACGTACCTCCATAATCTCACAAGGAACAGAAGAGAACCTCATCCTAACATGAGGAAGGCCAAGGCCCCATTAATCTAAAATGAAGAAAAGAAAAAAGCCATACCGACGACCCTTATATGTATCCCCCCTATGGCTACATTAAATACGAAAGGAAGAATCCCATCCTAGTTCGTGGAATGGATCCCAGCTCGGCATCCACAACAAGCATTTCATTAGAAGACAAAACATAGAAAAACGAGATAACGAAAGTGAAGCCATTAACCAGCATTAAATTTGTGCAAAATAATAACAAAAAAGGTACCATTTTATTGCAAATATAAAGTTCATTACAAGCAAAATAAAGATCAGCAAGATCGATTACATGAGAATATAAGTTCATTACATGCAAAATAAAGGTTGGCAAGATCGATTACACAAGAATATAAGTTTATTACAAGCAAAATAAAGATCGGCGAGATCGATTACATGAGAATATAAGTCCATTACAAGTGAAATAAAGGTCAACAAGACCAATTACACAAAAAGAAAGAAGAAGGAAAAAAGGCTGAAGTCCTAAGATGGATTGGACTCCTTAGATTTTGGACTATCAGCCCCAACCATAACTAGAGCTTACTTTAGTCTGAGGATCTACCCCTCAAGCTCTTTCTTTTTATATAAGCCATCTATATACATTTTGTTAATGTATTCGAACTTGCCTTCAAGCTCTCATTGTTGCTTCCTTAGGACTTCAAACTCGGCCTCCACATCTTTAACAGCTTGATGCTCACAAGTCAGCTGGAGCTTCAGCCATGAATCTTGGCCTTTTCCATCCCGACCACTTCTAAGAGCTCATCAATAGTCCTCTTCAAGGAGATAATCTCCTCTGACTCACCACTCAAATTGGCCTGTCGGCTACTATATAATCGCCTCTGAATGTAAGACACTTCATCTTTGGCGGCTTGGAGCTCGCGTTTAAGCCTAGACATCTTCTCTACCTAGGTTATTATGTAACTATTATGTCAATTCTCAATGTCTTGTAACTTCCTCTGAAGCTCGGAGAACTTCTTGGACTAATCCTAGTCATACCAAGCCTTGTCGATCATGGTGAGCTCCCTTCCAGTAATTGAATTTTCTCTTTTGTCACCTTGAGATCGGCTTTGAGAGAGCTGATCTTCATTGTTAGTGCCCAAGATTTCTTGCTAGCATTTTTCTTGAGCTCGGCAATCTTCCTCTCAAAGCTGCTCTTTTGGATGCTGAAGCTTGTGGAGTCCTTCATGTGTAAATTTTGGAGACGAGTGACCTCTTTGGTCACCTCCGAAGCGATCTTCCAAGAAGTTTGAAGGTCGTCCTCCATCTTCTTTAACTTCTTCTTCAAATGGTGGACTTTCTTCTTTAAGCTTTTTATTAAAGATTTCAGCGAAGCTGCCTAGGGTAAGGGGTTGGCATCAATTGGAGATGGTAGATTATGGCTCTAATTATTGGAGAGATTTTAGATAACATATGGCACAATACCAATATAAATAAAGGTATAGACAAAAGTAAATTCACTTTCGTTTAACTAAAAGCTTTCAAGTACAAAGTAACACAAAAGAGAAAAAGAAAAATGTACAACTATTCGTGGTCCTTAACCTGAGGGAGTGCGGTGGCAGAAGAGGTTGGAGTGCTTTCAGCTATCTCAGGTTCCTGAGCAGGCTCGTGCACCTCCATGGTAGGTTCGAATGGACTGGGGGCAGGCTCGATGAGGGACAGGTTGGCTGCAGCACTGGATGGCCCTGCTTTTTCATTAGGCTCCTTTTCTAGGAAGCTGAGATCAAGCTCATGAAACTTTCAGCCTATCCTGCCTTCATAAAGCTTGAAGCCTTTTATGAATGCCTTCTAGCCGAATGTGATATTTAAGTCTTTTATTTTGGAGGAGGCTTTGAACTCCTCCATGGCTTGGGTTGTCACCTCCGAAATAGACTTCGATATTTTAACTTCCAGCTCGACAACCTTGATCTTGGCCTCCTTCCTTTTCTCCTCCTCTAGGGCCAGTGTAGCCTTAAGCCCGATCGAGATGAGCTCCTCCTTCCGAAGTGCTCTTTGGAGATTCTCATTTTTCACCACCTTCTCCTCCTCAAGGCACTCAGCCTCGGTGACCTTCCTCTGAAGGCAATTAATCTCAACTTAAAGGTCCCCCTGGACCTTCAATGCTTCCACCTCCTGATGATTTTCCCTCTTGAGGTGGATAAGTATGTGGTGGCCCAACTGCCATGGATGAGTCATAATAAGATTAAAAAAAGAAGGAGAAAAATAAAAAAGAAATGTGACAAAATGATTACCTTGAGAAAAATTTTGAGAAACTCCCAAACGAACTACGTTCGATCGAGGTCAGCTAGGCAGTCCACCTCTTTAGATAGGACGAACTTGTCGATCAAATTTCAGATGATGTCTGGATTGCTGAAGGGGTCCACCACCAAATCGTCGCCACCACTATTTCCTGACTCGCCCGGACGAGCCCTACGGGCCACCTTCACGATACCGGCCTTCTTCTTCTTGTCATCTCCATCCCCTCTTTCCCTCTCAATGGAGGAATCTGACATCGGTCCTCCTGTGGGGAGGCTCGAGGATGTGGGAGGTTGAGAGCCCACACGTCTAACACTACCCTCGATGATTGAAGGGACCTCGACGCCCGAAACAACTTCAGGAGAAGTCGTGGGGACATCCAAAACCTTGAAACTTAGGCTGCCAACCTTCGTCCTTTTCAAACTTCCACCTGGGGCTGCCCCCTTCCTCTTCTTTTGGACATAAAGGCCCTTGGTGAGCCTTTTCACAGCATCAATATCCATATCAGCAATAAAAAAAAACTATAGTTAGCCAAGGTACATATGAAACTTCATGAGAGTTCATATATACATATATATAAATGCATATAAATGCATTTAATACCGATGGGGTTAAGAGGACTCAGGCCAAGGTTGAATATGATCGGCTCCTTTAGAAGATCGGGAAGGAGAGGAGCTCGGCATGCCTTGAGCTTGTTAGAAGACTTAAGGTCGGCTCTGTCTAAACTAGGGGCTCGACGGACTAACTCCCTAAGGAAGCCCCAGAGAGGAAGGTCAAGCATTAAGATCGAACATTGAATGAAGAAGTAATTCTTCTTTCAGTTATGAATGAAAGAAGGAGCACCTTTCAGTAACCCCTTCATACCAAACTGGGGGAAGAAGTACCATCAGTCATTTGCGGAAGGATGACATTTAAAGGTGTAAAAATTTTGAAAGAGTGAGACAGTGATGGGATTGGTGTACAAGTTGGAAGCATGGATTTCAAAGCAAAAATATGAAATCATATAAACCAAACTCGAACCCTAGGACCACCTCATTAGCAATTAAATCATATAACATGCATTTGTAATATAAAAGAAAGTATTAGAACATACCTCTTATCGCTAAACCCTAAATTGATCCTGATCGTCGATAGTAGTCCGTCAGGGTTTCCACTAGGTGTCCATGTATTCACCCTCCAATATTGATCCACAAAGAGACTTGATCAAGACACCAGCACCTCTGATTTATATAATTAGAGTTCTAATAATAAGAACTTTAATTAAAAGGGCAAGACCTTCTTTAGCTTTTATGTCACCTTCCTTGCCTCCCCTTATTTATCTTTCTATTTCTTTTGTCTTCTTAATTTTTCTTCCTAATCTCTTAGTTTTAAGATGACTTCTTATCCTTATAAGGATAAAGTCTAGACAAGAGAAAGAAAGAAAGAAAATTGGACAAAAAGGAACTTTTGTAAGAAAAAAAGATAATTTTCACACCACTTCAGACTCTTTGTGCGCACCCCTATTTATAATGTACGTAGGGGTGCCAACTAAAATTCTCACACCCTTTTCTCATCAGTATCTCATGCCCCATCATCATATCTCACACCCATCTAAAATTTGCACCATTTAAAATTACATAGACTTAGTCCAAGAGGTGCCTTAAAATAGAAGGACTCTTCGGACTAATTCTACGTAGATTTTCTACGAAGAGTCACGATGCAAAAATAAATGGCACCATAAATTAAAAGGCTTGGATCGGATAAGATGGCAATCTAATGGCCCTTAAAGGGACACCCATTCAGCAAGAAGGCCTGGAGATGATCTTTGAATAGTCAAAGTTCGAAGAGGCGTCAAGGATTAGAGGGCAGCAAAGAGTCTCGGGCAGCAAGAATTCCTAGGCGACAAAGAGTCCCTTCTCAAAATAATAACAAAGTATTTCATCTATAGAAGGACTCTTCTACACCCCATATATGATGTCTATGCCAATATAAAAATTTACATGACATAACAAAATGAAAAAGTCAAAGAAGGTAGGCGCCAACTAATTTCATGCGCCAAAAATTCTTTACGCATGAAAAACTTCCCATGCACAAGAGAGAGACTCTCTGGCATGTGGGATTCAGGTATGTGGCACCCCAACTAAAGCCCAATCAGTCTAGGTTAATCCAATTCAAGACCAAATCCTATTTGGCTCAGATCGGATCTAAATTAGCCCAAATTGGAAGCCAATTCGAAACTAGGTGCTAGGGTTTGCTACATGTGCTAGCATGTTCATCTTGCAAACATGGTCTAATCCAATTAGACCCTTAATCAACTCTCTTTACATATGACCCATTGGATTTCACATCTAACCAGCAGTGAGTCTGGGTGTGATTTGACCTAATTTGGTTAGAACTCAACCAAACTGATTTAGGTCAAAACTAGCCAACCCAATTTGACTAAATTTAGAACACTTTCTAATTTAATGATGAAATTAAAATTTTAATTTGATCGAATTCACAAGACATGATTGACATCTAGCAACGTATCATGACTTCCTGAAAGATGTGAAATTTTGATGGAAATACCAAAAATATCCTTCAGTGAAAATTACCATGCAATTAGATCCTTCGATCTCCCTGCATCCTGAATATGACTCTGGGTATGGAAATATGTCAACCCCAATATCATATTCATTTCTCTTTCAATCTTATGATGATGATTCATTTAATGAAACATTAGAAATCATTTCTAATTTTTCATCATGCTTTGATCAAAGTCTTCCTGAATCATCATTTGTTTGAAGCAGGTAGGATGCTATTTCCTCTTACCAGGAGAGATCGATTCCATGTTAACCTACTCACAACCTTCATATATATAATCTACCATATCCAGATCATCCCATACATAACTAAGTCATGAATGAGTATGAACCAAAATATAGATTTATATATATAAGATTCTATGGTAGTTTCAGGTCAAAGGATTACATGCACAAATTCCACTATGTGAACCATCTATTGACATATAGATAAGACTCCATTAGATATTCTCGATTTGGATCAATTCAGTGAACTCATTCTCTAATGAGCATCCATATTCTTGTATTAGTGTCATACATAAGTTATTGTGAGATCAATCACCCTCTCAATTGAGTATACAAAGAATGTGCTAGTCTTACCAGAAAACATTGATCCCTAACTCAATGTCCCATCGACTAGGAATATTTAAATTAGGGTTTTAAGATTTTAGATCTCATTGGTATGATCTCATCATAATCCTAAAACTATAGCCCTAATTTATAGGGTTCATCATAATCTTAAATAAATAATAAGATACTGCATATGATGAAATAAATGCCTTTATTTATTAAAAATATCATTACATGAGTTTGGAAGATAAAAAACATTCCAAAAAATTAATTGGCTTGAGGGCATATTCCTTTCAATCTCCCACTTGCACTAAAGCCAATCGCCCTTATATTTTAATCCCATATAATCAAGGTGGCAATCAAATAGTTGCAGTGGTAAAGCCTTACTGAATGGGTCTGCTATGTTGTTCTTTGTGTCCACTCATTCTATGACAACATCTTGTCTTTCAATAATTTCTCGAATGAGATGGAAGCATCTTAGAATGTGTTTGGATTTATGATGAGACCTTGGTTCCTTTGCTTGAGCAACAGCTCCAGTATTATCACAGTAAAGTGGTACTGGATTCTCAATTTTAGGAATAACATCTAATTCAGTGATGAACTTCTTCATCCAGACAGCTTCCTTGGTGGCTTCACTTACAGTTATGTATTCTGCTTCAGTGGTTAATTCAACTATAGTTGGCTACTTAGTACTCTTCCAACTTACTGCTCCATCATTTAGAGTAAAGACATATCCTGAAATGAATTTGCTATCATCTGGGTCTGACTGAAGACTAGAATCAGAATATGCTTCTAATTTAAGATCAGAACCACCATATACTAGAAAAATATCTTTAGTCCTTCTCAAGTACTTAAAAATATTTTTCACAGCTTTCCAATGATCCTCTCCTGGATCAGCTTGAAATCTACTTGCAATGCCTAAAGCATAAGCAACATCAGGCCTTGTACATAACATGGCATACATTATTGATCCAACAGCCAAAGCATAAGGAATAGAACTCATTCTATTTCTCTCTTCAGGTGTCTTTGGAGACATCTTTTTAGAGAGATGTATGCCTTGACTCATGGGTAAATAACCTCTTTTACTCCCATCCATACTGAATCTTTTCAGTATTAAGTCAATGTACCTTGATTGGGACAAGCCTAGTATCCTCTTAGATCTATCTCTATAGATCTTTATTCCTAGTATATAGGATGCTTCTCCTAAATCTTTCATGGAAAAACTTATTTGATAGCCATAATTTGACTAATTATAACATTGGGATATCATTCCCAATGAGGAGTATGTCATCTACATACAGAACCAAGAAGACTATGGTTCTTCTACTAGTTTTCTTGTACACACATGGTTCATCAACATTCTTGATAAAATCAAACTCTTTTACTGTTTTATCAAAATGGATGTTCCAACTTCTTGATGCTTGCTTTAATCTATAAATAGATCTCTTAAGCTTGCATACCTGATTTGATCTCTCATTTGACTCAAATCCCTCTGGCTGTGACATATAGACCTCCTCCTCAAGAAAACCATTAAGGAAGGCAGTCTTTACATCCATTTGTTATATTTCATAGTCATGATATGCTGCTATAGTAAGAATAATCTGAATAGATTTGAGCATGGCAACAGGTGAAAATGTTTTATCATAATCAATCCCCTGTTTTTGCCTAAAACCCTTAGCCACAAATCTAGCCTTATAGGTTTCAATTTGTCCATCAGCTCTAATCTTTTTCTTAAAAATCCATTTGCATCCAATAGGATTAATATCCTCTGGTGCATCCACCAAAGTCCATACTTTGTTGGTGTGCATGGATTCCATTTCAGATTGCATAGCAGCCAGCCATTTGTAAGAGTCCTTACTTTTGACTGCTTCCGTATAGGTCAGAGATTCATCATTCTCAATGACTTGGGCTTCATTGTTCTCAATAATGAAACCATACCTCACAGGTGTATTTCGTACTCTTTTAGACCTACGAATAGGAGTTATGTGTTCTGGTTCTTTTATATGATTATTTGGTTAAGAAATTTCTATTTGTTTTTCTTGAACTTCACTAAGTCCAATATTTCTGCCACTACCCTTTTCTAGGATAATTTTTTTCCATGAAAGTGGCATGCCTACTTACAAATACCTTTTGTTCAGTAGGATGGTAGAATAAATATCCTATACTATTTCTAGGATATCCTATAAATAGACATCTGTCTGATCTAGCATCAAGTTTGTGTCCAAAATTTTTTTTGACATATGCTGGACAATCCCATATTTTAAGATACTTAAGATTAGGTTTCTTATTTCTCCATATGTCATATAGAGTACTAGATATAGATTTAGAAGGTACTCTATTCAAGATACAAATTGCAGTCTCCAGGGCATGACCCCAGAAGAAAATAGGTAATTCAGTGAAGCACATCATGGTGTGAAGCACATCATGGACCGTACCATATCTAATAATGTACGATTTTTTTTTTCGGCTACACCATTTAATTATGGTGTATAAGGAGGTGTCCATTTAGAGAGAATTTCTTTATCTTTAAGATAGTCTAGAAACTCACTAGATAAATATTCTCCTCTTCAATCAGATCGAAGGATTTTTATACATTATCCAGTTTATTTTTCGATCATAGTTTGATACTCTTTAAATTTATCAAAGGTTTCTGATTTGTGTTTCATAAGATACACAGATCCAAACCTAGATAAATCATCAGTGAACGTTATAAAATAAGAGTATCCTCCTTTAGCTTGAGTTGTCATAGGACCACATACATCCATATGTACAAGTTCTAATAACTCATTTGTCCTTTCTCCATGTTTACTAAATGGAATCTTGGTCATTTTACTCATGAGGCATGATTCACAAGTTCCCAATGATTCATAATCAAAAGGATCAAAGAACTTTTCTTTGTATAACTTGTTAATCCTAGCCTCACTAATATGACCTAATCGACAATGCCAAAGTAAAGTATTATTTATGTCATCTCTCTTACGTTTTCTGTTTTCATCAATATGAAATATATTGTCATCGAAACATAGAGTCAACAAACCATTGCTAAATATGCCAAAACAAATATTTTCATTAGAATATTTGATTGAGCAACCTTCGCTCGTTACATTAAGACTATAACCTTATTTTAATAACAAGGGTATAGATATAATATTTCTAATGATCTTAGGCATATAATAATAATTTGTAAGCTCTAAGATCTTTCCATAAGATAACTTCAATATATTTGTCCCTACAGCCTCTGCTTGGATCGACTCTCCTCCAGCGCCATAGAGCTTGAAGTCATCTTTCTTCAAACTCTTAATTTTCTACAGCCCCTGCAAAGATTTACAAATATAAAAACCACAGTCAGTATCTAATATCCAAGAATTTAAAATGAAAGAATTTAATGATAATATAGTATGTATCTCATACATATCTTTTGGTGCATTATTTGCATCAGACTTCACGATTGCAAGGTAAGCCTTGCAATTCCTCTTCTAATGACCTATTTTGCCGTAGTGAAAATAGGTCATCTATTCGGAGACCTTCTTCTCCTTTTTTTTCTTATTTATACCACTTTTAGGATTCAACATTCTCTTTGAACTTTTTTTGCCTACCTTCTTCTTGGAGATCCCATCTACAAGAAGAAGAGGAGCCTTATCTTTCTTGATACGGCTTTCTGCTGTCTTGAGCATATTTAACAGCTTAGGCAAGGAAGAATTTAGTTTGTTCATGTGATAGTTCACGACAAACTAAGAAAATGATTCTAGAAGTGATTGCAGAATCAAATCCTGACTTAACTCTCCATCCATAACAAAACCTAATTGACTCAATCGAATGATTAGGTCAATTACCATCAAAACATGATTTTGTATGAATGTTCCTTCTATCATTCTTGCATGAAATAATTGCTTAGATATCTCATATCTAGCAGTCCTACTATGCTCTCCATAAAGCTCTTTTAGATTGAGCAATATGGATTGAGAGTCCATGCTATTATGCTGCCTCTATAATTCATTATTCATAGAGGCAAGTATGATGCATTTGATAGTAAAGAAATCATTTTGCCACATCTTGTATGTGGACTTATCTTCATCTGTGGCATCATTTTCTAATGGCTTAGGATCAAGGGCATCAAGAATATAGAAGAATTTTTCTTGACTGAGTACTATTTTTAGATTTCTCAATCAGTTAACATAATTTTGATCAATCAATTTATTTGAATCCAAAATTGAACGCAATGAAAGTGAAGAAGCCATTTAATCTACATAATAAAGAACAATATATAAGCAAACAACTTATGATGACAAACATAATTAAATTAGAACTTTAATTTAATTATGTCTCGCATTATTTAATCAAAAAATCATAACCCTCTTATTTTCTTAGTGAGAATAAGATCCTAATTCCTTATAAATGGTCTTGTGGTTACACAACAAACCTGTTATAAGTTCAAAGGTATGAAACTCTTTCCAATTGCATTTTATGCAACTCCCAAAAAACTTTTGCCTCTAAAACATTAATAGCCTTGTGTTAGCACAACAAACTTTAATGTTTTAGTTTAAATAGAACCTTTCAATTAAATGAAATATGACTACTTTTGTGGTTATACAACAAAGCAGTATATTCAAAATGCTGTAAGCATCTCAATGCACTAGATTAATATAACATCATTCTCCATAATAGATCTTGTGGTTACACAACAAAAATAATATGGTTTTGGACATAATAAGAACCTAGTATGAAGTAAGACCTTAATATAGTGAATATAATACTGAGCATTTCAATCTAAAATTAAATTAATTGAATCGGCCAAGTAGGAGAGAAGTGGGAGTCTCCCTGTTGCTTTTCTTAGACACCAATAAATTGGTCAGGTTAGACAATAGAACCAATTAAAAAACCACATTTTCTTTACCAATCATGAACCATTTATCCTAGACACTGATTGATCAATTAGACATCCCGACTGATACAGCTATAGATTAATTACACTACAACTTAATATAATTTTTAAAGAGAGATTTTAAAAGCTGTCGATGCACATTCTAATTAAATCAAACTAAATGCCTGATAGCATCAACTATAATAAAATTTATATATATCTATTAACATGTATAATTATTCGAGGACAACCATCATTATATAGTGAATACTTTCCACTATATCAGGGCAACCTTTACAGAATGATATATACATCATAATCTTATTATAATAAATAAAAGAATATGATCTCACCATATAAATAACATGCAAATAAACACACAAAAAAAATATATCATACTTTTCTTTTGTGCCAATATATTATAAGCAAAGCATTCTATGATTTAACCTAATAAGGCTTGCTCTGATACCACTGATGGGATTGGTGTACAGGTCGAAAGCATGGATTTCAAAGAAAAAACATGAAATCATATAAACCAAACCCAAACCCTAGGACCACCTCATTAGCAATTAAATTATATAACATGCATTTGTAATATAAAAGAAAGTATTAGAACATACCTCTTATCGCTAAACCATAAATTGATCCTGATCGTGGATAGCAGTCCGTCAGGGTTTACACTAGGTGCCCACGTGTTCACCCTCCAATGTTGATCCACACAAAGACTTCATCAAGACACTAGCACCTCTGATTTATATAATTAGAGTTCTAACAATAAGAACTTTAATTAAAAGGGCAAGATCTTCTTTAGCCTTTATGTCACCTTCCTTGCCTCTCCTTATCTATCTTTTTTTCTCTTTTGTCTTCTTAATTTTTCTTCCTAATCTCTTAGTCTTAAGATGACTTCTTGTCCTTATAATGACAAGGTCTAGACAAGAGAAAGGAAGAAAGAAAATTGGATAAAAAGAAACTCTTGTAAGAAAGAAAGATAATTTTCACACCACTTCAGACTCTTGGTGCGCACCCCTATTTATAATGTACGTAGGGGTGCCAACTAAATTTCTCACGCCCTTTCCTCATCAATATCTCATTCCCCATCATCATATCTCACATCCATCTAAAATTTGTGTCATTTAAAATTATGTAGACTTAATCCAAGAGGTGCCTTAAAATAGAAGGACACTTCAGACTAATTCTACGTAGATTTTCTATGAAGAGTTGCGATGCAAAAATAAATGGTGCCATAAATTAAAAGGCTTGGATCAGATAAGTTGGCTATCTAATGGCCCTTAAAGGGACACCTATTCAGTAAGAAGGCATGGAAATGAACTTTGAATAGTCAAAGTCCCAAGAGGCATCAAGGATGAGAGGGCGGCAAAGAGTCTTGGGCTGCAAGAATTCCTAGGCGGCAAAGAGTTCCTTTTCAAAATAATAATGAAGTATTTCATCTGTGGAAAGACTCTTCTATGCCCCATATCTGATGTCCATGCCAATATAAAAATTCACGTGACATAACAAAATGGAAAAAGTCAAAGAAGGTAGGCGCCAACTAATTCCATGCGCCAAAAATTCTTTGCGCATGAAAAACTTTCCACGCACAAAAGAGAGACTCTTTGGCATGAAGGATTTAGGTATGTGGTGCCTCAACTGAAGCCCAATCAGTCTAAGTTAATTCAGTTCAAAACCAAATCCTATTTGACTCAAATCGGATCTAAATTAGCCCAAATTGGAAGCCGATTCGAATTCAATTCGAAACCAGGTGCTAGGGTTTGCTACATGTGCTAGCATGTTCACCTTGCAAACATGGTCTAAACCAATTAGACCCTTAATCAACTCTCTTTGTGTGTGATAGATTGGGTTCCACATCTAACCAGCAGTGAGTCTGGGTGTGATTTGACCTAATCTGGTTAGAACTCAACCAAACCGATTTAGGTCAAAACTAGCCAACCCAATTTCACTTAATTTAGAACACTTTCTAATTTAATGATCAAATTAAAATTTTAATTTGATCGAACCCACAAGATCTAGTAACATATCATGACTTCCTGAAAGATGTAAAATTTTGATGAAAATACCAAAAATATCCTTAACTAAAAATTACCATGCAACTTGATCCTTCGATCTTCCTGCATCCTGAATATGACTCTGGGTATGGAAATATGTCAACCCCAATATCATATTCATTTCTCTTTCAATCTTATGATGATGATTCATTTAATTAAACATTAGAAACCATTTCTAATTTTTTATCATGCTTTGATCAAAGTCTTCTTGAATCATCATTTATTTGAAGCAAGTAGGATGCTATTTCCTCTTACCAGGAGAGATCGATTCCATGTTAACCTACTCACAACCTTCATATATATAATCTATATATCCAAATCATCCCGTACATAATTGAGTCATGAATGAGTATGAACCAAAATATGGATTTATATATATAAGATTCTATGGTAGTTTCAGGTCAAAGGATTACATGCACAAATTCTACTATGAGAATCATCTATTGACATGTAGATAAGACTCCATTAGATATTCTCGATTTGGATCAATTCAATGAACTCATTCTCTAATGTGCACCCATATTCTTGTATTAGTATCATACACAAGTTATTATGAGATCAATCACCCTCTCAATCGAGCATACAAAGAATGTGCTAGTCTTATCGAAAAATATTGATCCCTAACTCAATGTCCCATTGACTAGAAATATTTAAATTAGGATTTTAAGATTTTAGATCTCACTGGTATGATCTTATCATAATCCTAAAACCATAGCCCTAACTTATAGGATTCATCATAATCTTAAATAAATAATAAGATACTATATTTTGATGAAATAAATGCCTTTATTTATTAAAAATGTCATTACATGAGTTTGGAAGATAAAGAACATCCCAAAAAATTAATTGGCTTGAGGGCATATTTCTTTCAGACAGTTGGCCAGACTTTGGCTAGATGACAAAGAGAAAGAAAGTCAATTACAAATTGAAAGGAGTTCGGTACAACAAAAGTAAAAAAAATATTCAAAAAGAAAAAAAATGCGACAACAAAAGATGGAAGTGGAAGTCGAAGCCTAGCACACAAGGCTTCTAGATACGGACAAAATCGATCGGCTGGAGGTGAACTAGTATGGTCGCCTGACCCGAGGAGTTCAAGATCGTACTTTGGTAGGATGTCGTACTATATCCTAATTAGGAAGAGGTCATTCAGAGTAAGGACAGAAGAAATGGTATCTAGGATGAAAGATTGATGGGACATACTCCTAGAATTAACCTCAGCTAGAGGAGCGGGGTCTAAGAAGGTCGATCTGGATGAGCTCCATGAACCAACAGATTGGAAGGTTTCGAAAGACATACGGATCAAAATAAATCCCAAAAAAGTCTCCAAAAGTCAAGTAAAATGAAATACAGAGACTTCGTAGAGAAAATCGAAAGAGCAAAAAATCAAAGAAGTGTGAATGCTCAAGGAGAAGGATTGAAAAGCTGACCTAAGTCAATTGAGAAAGGCAAGAAAATGGTGAGCACGGCGAAAATTAAGTAGAAGAGCACTGGGAGTAGAGAGGATGCGAGAAGGAACTAGGACTCTTTGGCAGAAGGAAGGCGAGGACTTAGGAACGAAGGAAGAAGACTCAGGTAGAATGGATTTCGAAAGAGGAAGAAGGCCTTTGATAGCCAAGGAAAGCTCGAGATAGTTATGAGTAGATCTCACTTGACTGATCTATGTGCGCCGCGTGTCTTACTCATCATGGTAGAGAAGTGATGATGGAAAGATTCTTAACTGCACCATACCTTGGACAGAGTTTCGTTGGGAGGCTAAAAAAACATCTTTTCGGATCACCTCATTTTTATGAAGTTTCGGTGCCAGCATGGTAGACATCATGACAACCTATCCTGGTGGGTGTGGAAGGCTAAAAGAAACTTCGACAGTCGCATCTGTACTTTCTTTCTTTTAATTTTGAACTCAGGAGTAGGGTGACTATTGTTGGAGATAAACCCATTTCCATCGAAGTTTGGCTAAATGTCTAGTCTCAAAGTGATCTCAGTCACCCTCCTATCATTGGATCCCCTTCGAATGAACTTGAACAGTGAGAGCATCCCCCTGGGCAGTCTAGCTTAGCCAGCTTCGGGGCCTTTCGAACTCCTCTCGGACTTCTCCTTTAGCCAAACTTTTCCGTCAGTCGAAATCCTTCCAAACTTCTCCTACAGTCAAGCTCCTTCTGGACTTCACCTTCAGCCGAATCTCTCCAACAATCGAACTTCTTCCGAGCTTCTCCTATAGTCGAACTCCTTCAGTTAGACCTCTCCAATAGTTGAACTCCTTTTGGACTTCTCCTACAGTCAAACTCCTTCTGAACTTCTTCTTCAGTTGGACCTCTCCGATAGTCAAACTTCTTTCGGACTTCTCCTATAGTCGAACTCCTCTTGGAGTTCTCCTTCAATCGGACCTCTCCGACAGTCGAACTCCTCCTGGACTCCTCCTATAATTGAACTCCTCCTAGACTTCTATGCCAGTCGAACTCCTTCCAGGCTTCTCCTATAGTCGAACTCCTCCTAGACTTCTTCACCAATCGAACTCCTTCCGAACTTTTTCTATAGTCGAACTCCTTCTGGACTTCTCCTTCAACCGAACCTATTCGATAGTTTAACTTCTTCCAGACTTCTCCTATAGTCGAACTCCTCTCAGACTTCTCCTTCAGCCAGACCTCTTTGATAGTTGAACTCCTTCCGAACATCTCCGCCAGTCAAACTCCTTTTGAACTTCTCCTATAGTCAAACTCCTTCCAAACTTCTCCTCCAATCGAACTCCTTCTGAACTTCTTCTATAGTCGAACTCCTCCTAGACTTCTCCTTCAGCTAGACTTATCCACCAGTCAAACTCCTTTCGAACTTTTTCTACAGTCGAACTCCTCCCAGACTTTTTCTTCAATCGAATCTCTTCGATAGTCGAACTTTTTTCGAACTCCTCCAATAGTCGAACTCTTCTCGAACTTCTCCTACAGTCAAACTCCTCCTGGACTTCTCCTTCCAATTGCTTGAAGGGCTCCGCTCAGTCAAGCTTTTCTTAGATACTCCCTGCAGGATTCCATCCGAACCTCTTCCAACAGTCCAAAAGGACCTCAATGCACACCCTCGATATCGTAAGCAACAGCATACACACAGTCAACCTCGATAACCTCCGAGCTCCTCTAGAATAACACTAATTAGAAACTCTTCATCACCTACAGCTATCCTATCCGAACTTTAGCTGTCAGATCCCAACAGGCTGGCTCGTCGTGGCAACCGATACTATCCTTCGTAACAAACTTCAGGTGGCTCCGAACAGCCCACTACCAGGCGGTTGTAGCTATCACTATTAGTTTATTATAGGCTCTGCTTATTTAAGACATCCTTCAAATACGCTCTCTCCTAAGCTCTCATTCTCCTTCTCAAATCTTTGTCAAAATTTTTTTGAGTACTCCATTTCTGTTAGCTGAAAGAGCTGACTTGATTGTCAGAGGATCTTACCGAAGCTACCACCTCTGACTTCGGGCGAGACTTATTTTGTAGGTCCCAACGATGACCTCATCCTCTTCAACTCCAACATTGATTTTGACATCAACCAGATTTTGCACCAATAGGGCTCATCGATAAAAAAGGTGCGGGTAGGGCACTGAGCTGTTATGTGACCAGATCCTTGACACCTAAAGCACCTCATGACTCTTGGTCCCTCTCCTAGAATATTCTTATCATTTTCTTCTTTCCTTACTGGTGGATTAGGGGTTGGATTTTGGGATCTCCAAGTAGAGGTCTGACTTGGTTTTGGTCTAGGTCCTAAGGATATTGATCGAACAGGCTCGATCCTTCAAACTATTGGATGATGGTACCTCTCAACATCTTGGGCTATCTGGTATGCATGATCTACAGTCATAACATCATGAAAATAAAGCCCACGTTGTAGTTCCTCATGTAGCCCAACTCTAAATCTAGAAAGGGTCATAAGTTTATCCTTGTTAACACCACACCACATTTGAAATTCATCAAATTTGGCTATATATTCTGATATGGGTTGGCTATCTTGGGTTAGTCATTGCCACTGGTCCATTAATCATTGCTTATAAGACATGGGTAGGTACTTTTCTCACAGTTTGTCCTTCATCTCTACCCAAGTCTCTATAGGTTCATACCTATGGTGTTGAATCAGGACCTGAATATTATGCCAATATAGCTTGGCCTGACCTAACAATTTCATCTTAGCATACCGAATATTCCTACCTTCAGTCATATCATACCACTCGAAGAAGTGGTACATATCTGCTTTCTAGTCTAAATATTCCTTTAGATCTAAATGCTCATTAAAACTAGGTGTATCAATTTTTGTACTCCTTATTATTCGATCATCTAGGTCAATAGGTTCATCCTGGGGTCGACCTTCTGGATGCTGATCTACTTGTAGACCTAACCTTAAACGTTGAGGTGGGGTCTGCTCAGTCTAGAATAAAGGTACTAGCGAGGTCTCTGGGTTTAATTCTATAGTCCGAACCCTTCGAGCATCTTCTAAGTCTCCTATTCTTTGGCCATAATTCTGCACCAGTTGAATCAAGTTGTCTAATCTCTCTAAGATGGCCTCCATTATAGGATTACTGCTTGAACTTGGTTGATCCAACATGGATGGGTACTCGGTTCTAGCTCAGGTATGCATGTAATATAATAAGTCTAAGGGTTGCCTAGACTTAAAGTTCGATGTGCAACGAATCGAACAAAGCACAAACTGAATCTATTGCCCAATTTTGTCAACCAACCAAGTAAGGGGTGTAGCCATGGGAGGCTCTCCTTGCTCTCGCAAGGACCTAATTAGAGAACCATGATCTAGCTTCGGCATTTGCCTCTTTACCACTTGCCTTAGACACTAGTTTTGAGAGTGGATTGTAGACTCAACTCACACTAAGTCTCAATGAATCACACAAACTAACTCAGTTGAATCTTAGGGCTGACATCTAATTAATTTTAAATTAAAGTTTAGATTCTAAGATGAAAGTTGGTGGTTTGTGTGATAAGGAAGGATGATGAAATCCCCATCTTATCTTATAATCATGGGTATGCCCTTAATTAAGTTATGAATAATGCAATGCAATACAACCAGAATATCAACAAAACAAGTTTAGCATTACGGGTTGAATTCATAAATGATCTTAATCTTAGCCTAAGATCAAACAATCAGGGTCTAAACTCCTATGAATTAGTTTCTAGCAAAATAAGTTTTATATTATTTGGATTCTTATATAATAAATTATGAATTTTCTTCTACTGCCTATATAGAACAGAGTCCTCTATGCAAATAATAGGGTTTTTAGATAGTTTTAGAAAACAAAATAATAGAAATTCAAAGAGAAATTTTATGGGTGGATTCCTTATCGAATAAGATTTCAAAAATAGTAAAAATTATATTTTTTTGATTTTTTATGATTGAAAATAAATTTTTTAAAGACTACTATGTGAAATAGAAAATAGTGCAGAATGCAAAACCTAATTAAAACCTAGGGCTTTGATACCAAATCTGATGCTGGACGAATATGTGGATGAAGATGCAACTAATTTTTTTTTATTTTTTTATTTATTTTTAGTAATTAAAATGATAAACAGAAGAAAATCTAATAAGATCTAAACTTTTAAGGAAGAAAAGTATTGATTAAAGCAAGTAGATCTTCCTAGCATGTATAGCTATCCCTTTTAATTTTTAAGAAGCTAGGATCGAAAGCAATTAAGAAATTTTTTTCTTGATTAGGCTTCACGATTCAAATTTAGATCTAAAAGAATTTAAGAAAATAAATTTTACTTACCAACAATAATGATCTCCTCAATAGATTTGTGAAGATTCCGCTCAGATGATCGCTTAATTCGATCTTAGAGAAGTTAGGTTGTTGCAGGTGGTTACAATCCCAATCTATGAAAGATCTTCATGAATTCAGAATCAAGACACCTTCAAGCATTACTCTGGATCGATATATCAAATAGAAGATGGCATGTGGAGGGGTGGTGGTTTTGATCTTAGCGCGGGCATGAGTTCAGGTGTAGAGAGAAATAAACTTTAAAGAAGAGTGGAAGAAACCAAGAGAGAAAAAGAGGATCTCTAGATTGGAGAAGAAAGCAATAGCTTTAATTTTTTTCTTTCATTTTCATTGTCCCTTAAGAGCTCTAATACATAGGTATTTATTGATAAGATAACAAGAGTTTAAAATAATTCAAACACTAATAGTTCAAAATAAATCAAACTCAAACAAGCTAATCATGTAGGAGGCACCATCTTGTGATAAACATAGACCATGTCTCACACCAATCAACAATTGCCATGTGGACTTTTTGGGCTAATCTTTTAAAACTTCTTCATGGCGCAAGCTAGGAAATTGAGACTCTCCTTTGGACGGCATTAGGGGTTCATCAAGGCTCCAACTCAAGTGATGATGTAGTGTAGAGATGGCATCCAAGTGGCACATGTAACAGTCTGAAATACTAGCTGCTAACATACTAAAAATAACTTAATAAAGTATGAGAACTCTTATTGATGCAATTAGATCTGGCTTAGTTAAGCCAGATGGTGACTGGTGAACTAGTGGCCACACCAGATATACCTAGTTTCTACATCTCTCAAAACCTGAATTATGTAGCAGATCGGCCTCTAAACTTTTGTCTCCTCTCTGATTAGGATAGCTCCAATCACCACAGGAGATACTGCCAGATAGAAGAACAACTCTTCACTAGGTTCGGGTTTGGCAAGTAGAGGAGGTGAGCTGAGATAGTTCTTTAATTCCTTAAATGCTTGCTGATATTTTGGGTCCAGCAAAAGTTCTTTGGTTGTTTGAGTACTTGGAAGAAGAGCATGCATTGTTCTGCTAATCTTGAAACAAAGCGATTCAAAGTAGCAATCTTTCCTATCAAGTGCTACACTTCTTTTATTGTCTTGAAAATAGTTATCTCCTGAATGGCCCTGATCTTCTCTGAGTTTGTCTCGATACTGTGCCTTGACACCATGAATCCTAAGAACTTTTCCAAAGTCATCCTGAAAGCATATTTGATCGGGTTCAGCTTCATTTTATACTTTCGGAGTGTGTTGAATATCCCTTCCAAGTTGGCAATGTGATTTTTTGAATATCGATTTTTGACAAGCATATCATCCATATAAACTTTTATATACGGCAGATTTACTCCTTGAAGATTTTATTCACCAGACGCTGGTAGGTTGCACCTACATTCTTGAGTCCAAAAGGTATAATCCTATAACAATAAAGACCATGATCAGTAATAAAAAAAATTTTCTCTTCATCCTCAGGTGCCATCTAGATTTAGTTATAGCCTGAAAAGGCATCCATGAAGGTAAGGAGCTCAAGGCTCGAGGTTGCATCTACCAACCGATCAATTTTGAGCAGGAGATAGTTGTCCTTTAGATAGGTCTTATTGAGATCGGTGAAGTATATGCACATCCTCCATTTTTCATTCGCCTTCTTGACCAGGACTACATTCTGAAAGGAATATGCCCTCAAGCCAATCAATTTTTGGGCTGTTCTTTATCTTCCAAACTCATGTAATGATATTTTTAATAAATAAATAAAGGCATTTATTTCATCATATGCAGTGTTTTATTATTTATTTAAGATTATGATGAACCCTATAAATTAGGGCTATGGTTTTAGGATTATGATGACATCATACTAGTGAGACCTAAAACCTTAAAACCCAAATTTAAATATTCCTAGTCGATGGGACATTGAGTTAGGGACCAATATTTTTCGGTAAGACTAGTACATTCTTTGTATGCTCGATTGAGAGGGTGATTGATCTCACAATAACTTGTGTATGACACTAATACAAGAATGTAGGTGCTCATTAGAGAATAAGTTCATTGAATTGATCCAAATTGAGAATATCTAATGGAGTCTTATCTACATGTCAATAGATGGTTCTCATAGTAAAATTTGTGCATGTAATCCTTTAACCTAAAACTACCATAGAATCTTATATATATAAATCCATAATTTGATTCATACTCATTCATGACTCAGTTATGTACGGGATGATCTGGATATGGTAGATTATATATATGAAGGTAGTGAGTAGATTAACATGAAATCGATCTCTCCTGGTAAGAGAAAATAGCATCCTACCTACTGCAAACAAATGATGATTTAGGAAGACTTTGATCAAAGCATACTGAAATTAGAAATGGTTTCTAATATTTCATTAAATGAATCATCATCATAAGATAGAAAGAGAAATGAATATGATATTGCGATTGACATATTTCCATACCCAGAGTCATATTCAGGATGTAGGGAGATCGAAGGATCTAGTTGCATGGTAATTTTCACTAAAGAATATTTTTAGTATTTTCATCAAAATTTTATATCTTTCATAAAGTCATGATACGTTGCTAGACGTCAATCATGTCTTGCGGGTTTGATCAAATTAAAATTTTAATTTGATCATTAAATCAAAAGGTGTTCTAAATTAAGTCAAATTGGGTTGGCTAGTTTTGACCTAAATCAATTTGGTTGAGTTCTAACCTGATTAGGTCAAATCAAACCCAAACTCACTGCTAGTTAGATGTGGAACCCAATGGGTCACACATAAAGAGAGTTGATTAAGGGTCTAATTGAAGGGTAATCCTGATTTTTTGGAGCAGATTCGTTCAGATCTAATCCGATCAAGAGATATATTTCAAAATATTTTTTCTTTGATCCAAATTAGATCTGAGATATTTCAGATCTGATTCTTATTATTCTAATAATAAAAATAAAATCTAGATAAATTAAATCAAATTTAATTTACCTTGATGTAGGGTAATCCTATTATCCGTTGATGATCCTGTAAGCAGTGGAAGGTTTTGGATCTAGCCACGCAAGTGCCTGGCCTCTACCGATATCCACTCAAGTTGGATCTGAAGATCCTCTTCTTCTCTACCATGTCTCCAAAAATTAGATCTGAATCTAATTTGGAGGATCTTCAAAATAACTTTCGAAGATCAGTAGTTGTCCTTTGCAGCAGCGCAGCCTTCTAGCTTTCTGTCGCCTTTCTCTCATCTGGATTGCACCAACTTGGATCCTAAACTACTTTGGGCATGGAGAGGAGAGGGAGAAGATGGTCTTGGCATGGAGGAGGAGGAGAGAGGTAGCCTTAGGGCATGGAGAATTATTCACTGAGATACTCCTTGAGTTGGGCGTAGGATCTTATTTATAGACTATGCGTGATCCAACTCCTCTTCTTCCCAACTAATCACAATCCTTTATGAAATCAGATCTAAATCTGATTGGTGGAAATAAAGTCCCTTAGATTCTTCCTTAGATGGCACCTAAGACCAGTCAAAGTTGGATCTTAGGAGGAGTCTAATCAGAATCCAAAAAGGAGATGGAGTCCCTATCCAATAGGTACTCCTGGGCGCCTCCTGCTTGGGCGCACGCCACCCTTGGTGTGCGCCCTCCTTCTTGCCCCTCCTCCTTGCCAGCTTTTGATAGGGGGACAAGCCCCCACCTGCTCTCCAATAGGTGCGTGATACGTGGACAAAAGTCAAAGTGTCAATGGTCAACATTTGACCAGTCAAAGGTTAAATTTTGACCAAAGTCAAAGGACGAGAAATGGTAGGTGACCAAAAATGATAGGTATTATCTTACAAAATAAGACAATCCTTTTTGGATCTGAACAGACTCCAGTCAGACCAAGTGAAGGCCTCTGATCGAGCACAAACTCCTTTGGCTCAATTAGGACAACTATTTATCATAGTAAAAGAAGAACGTTAGGTTCAATCGAGTGCTAGCACGATTTTCTTGAACCTAATTGAATCTCATTCAGATCAATTGAACAGGATCAGTTCAATTGATGATCACCAGATTCAAACCCTTATTTGTGTGACCCAGTTAGGTTCAGTTCTGTATGGTAATGGGATATGTCATGATCTCTATCATTGACATCATCGAAACTCCTTTCGATGGATCAGAACTCTTCTGATTCGAACAACTAGAATGATCGTGAAGGGAAATCCTGATTTCCCGGACTAGGTTCGTTCAGATCTGATCAGATCAAGAGATATATTTCAAAAAAAAAAATTTGATCCAAATCAGATCTAAGATATTCAGATCTGATTATTATTATTTTAGAAATTAAAATAAAATTAGATAAATTAAATCTGATTTAATTTGCCTTGAAGTGAGTAATCCTATTATCCGTTGATGATCCTGTATGCAGCGGAAGGTTCTGGATTTAGCCACGTAAGTGCCTAATCTCTATTGGTATCCACTCAAGCTGGATCTGGAGATCCACTTCTTCTCTATCATGTTTCTAGAAATCAGATCTAGATTTGATCTGGAGGATCTTCAAAACTTCTTTTGAAGATCAACAGTCATCCTTTGCAGCAGCGCAGCCTTCTAGCTTTTCACTCGCTTTCTTGATCTAGATTGCACCAACCAAGGTCCAAAACACCTTTTGGATGTGGAGAGGAGAGGGAGAAGATGCTTTGGCATGGAGGAGGAGAGAGAGAAAAGCCTTGGGGTGTGGAGATCTTAATTAATTCAGAATTCCTCTTGAGTTGGGCGCAGGGTCTTATTTATAGACTAACTGTGATCCAACTCCTCTTCTTCCCAACCAATCACAACTCTTTGTGAAATCAGATCTAAATCTGATTGGTGGGAATAGAGTCCCCTGGATTCTCCTTAGAGGGCGCCTAAGATCCAGTCAAAGTTGGATTCTTAGGAGAACTCTAATTGGAATCCAAAAAGGAGATGGAGTCCCTTGTCCAACAAGGGACTCCTAGGCGCCTCCAACTTGGGCACACGCCAAGGGTGGCGTGCACCCTCTTCCTTGCCAGGTTCTGGTAGGGAGACAGGCCCCCACCAGCTCTCCAATAGGTGCATGACATGTGGTCAAAAGTCAAAGTGTCAATGGTCAACATTTGACCAGTCAAAGGTAGACTTTTGACCAAAGTCAAAGAACAAGAAATGGCAGGTGACCAAAAATGGCAGGTAATGTCTTACAAAATAAGATAACCTTTTCTGACTTGGACAACCTCCAGTCAGACCATATGAAGGCCTCTGATTGAGCACAAACTCCTTTGGCTCAGTCAGGACAACTTATTTATGATAGCAAAAGAAGAACGTTAGGTTCAATCGAGTGCTAGCACGATTTCCTTGAACCTAATTGAATCTCATTCAGATCAATTGAACTAGGATCAGTTCAATTGATGATCACCAGATTCAAACCCTTATTTGTGTGACCCAGTTAGGTTCAGTTCTGTATGGTAATGGGATATGTCATGATCTCTATCATCGACATCATCGAAACTCCTTTCGATGGATCAGAACTCTTCTGATTCGAACAGCTAGAATGATCGATCATCTAAATCATTCTAATTGCTCCCAAAATCCACCAGTGACACCTAGCAGTATATGGTGGCAACCCATCAGAGCTGAATGCGAACCTCTTGGTGCAGCTACCTGTGTGATTAAGTTCTTCTATCTTGAGCCCCGATCAGATTAGGGTTAAGGTGAACTCGTCAAACCCTAGTCTCTGTCATATGATGTAATCATTCGATTCGAGTCCAATGTGAAAATCTAAATAGAAACTCTTTCTATTATTTCACTCTGCCATGGCCATGGGCTTCTGGACTTGATTCTCATGATCATCATAGGGCTGCTCCTCTACCACCGAGGTAGATAGATTCCATCTTGATGCAATCCAGTTTCCTACAATGAACATGCTATAGCCAACATACACCTCAGGGTTCCATATGGCTAGGAGACCGAGTAATGGTGTAGTCAAACTATAACACCCTCAAGGTGAACTGCCGATGCACCTCAGGTCAAAGAACCAGACACACTACTGCAGCATCGAGTCAGTCATTGACGAGAAGGTAGACTCCCTAATGACTACTCGAGGTGGTCACGCTCAGTGCCCTCGTTCTCTAACGAGTACCTATACTCTCGCTCCGATGTCTCCACACCGTAGACTCAAGACTCATCTACTAAAGAGAAGCGATTGTACACCAACCTTTCGGATCAATCACCATCCTCGTGATGATCCTATGGTCGGGAGCATTTTATGAGTTAACAATGATTATTCATGTCTTAAATTTTCAACTCTTGAAAATATGAATTATCATTACCATTAACTCAAAGGATGTATCACAGACACTAAATATACATATGTGATAGAAAATAACCCATTTTATTGATATTTAGTCAAAATTATAATTTTGCCCCTAGAAGTGTATTACAAGTGTCAGCCAATTCTGGCTTCTAGGGCACATATATCTAACAATCTCCCACTTGTCCTAAAGCCAATTGGCTACAAGTCTAAGTCCCATCTTCTCAAGGTGGGCTTCGATCTTCTGCTGGCCCAATGGCTTTGTAAGTGGGTCTGCCACATTATCTGCGGAGTTGACTCTCTTGACCTCGACATAACCCTTCTCGAGGTAATCGCGGATGAGGTGGTATCGCCGCTCAATATGCTTGGATTTTTGGTGAGACCTTGGCTCCTTAGCAAGGGCTATGGCGCCATTGTTGTCGCAGTATAGAGGAATGGCATCTGATGGCATTACTCCAATTTCTGCAGCAAACTTCTTGTACCAGAATGCTTCCTTCGCAGCCTCTGATGCAGCGATATATTCTGCTTCCATGGTGGAATCTGCTATCACCATTTGCTTGGAACTCTTCCAGCTGACAGCACCACCATTGCACACAAACAGACTTCCAGATGTCGACTTTCGATCATCTATATCGGACATAAAATCCGAGTCTGTGTATCCCTGGACTTGGAGTTCTCCGTTACCAAAGACCAACATCATATCCTTAGTTCTTCTCAAGTACTTTAAGGATACATTTCACAGAAGTCCAGTGTTCTTCACCTGGATTTGACTGATATCTGCTTGTGACACTCACAGCATGGGCTATATCAGGTCGTGTACATAGCATGGCATACATGAGGCTCCCTATTGCAGAAGCATAAGGGATCTTGCTCATGCGTTCTATTTCCTCAGGTGTGCTAGGGCACATCTTCTTGGAAAGATGAATACCATGTCTGAAGGGTATTAATCCCCTCTTAGAGTTTTCCATACTAAACCTCTTTAGTACTTTCTCTATGTACATCTTCTGTGAAAGTCCTAGCATCCTATTCGGTCTATCTCTATAGACCTTAATTCCTAGAATAAAGGATGCTTCACCTAGGTCTTTCATGGAGAATTTCTTGGACAACCATAATTTGACTGTTGTCATCATGGGAATATCATTCTCAATAAGGAGGATGTCATCCACGTACAATACGAGGAAGACAACAGCGCTCCCACTGACCTTTTTGAAAATACATGGTTCCTCTTCATTTTTAATGAAACCAAACATTTTGATCACATCAATGAAATGAGTGTTCCAGCTCCGAGATGCTTGCTTAAGTCCATATATGGACCTTTGCAGCTTGCAAACCTTGTGATCAGTATCATTGGATGTGAAACCTTGTGATCAATACTACAAAACAGTTTTAGATCTATATCATATATCTCATATACAAATTAGATCTAATCATGGCATATTTTGCATACATCTCATGTATCGAATCATGCATATTTTTAGATCTAAATTATCTCATAATAATCTAAAAAATTAAATTTAAATTGATCTAATCAAAATAAATTCTAATCTAGATAATTATGTAGAACTATTCTACAACTAGTCTAGACATGCATCTATCATATCTCATATGATATTTAAAATTAAATAATTTTTTTTATTATTTTTTAGATATTATTATAACCATTATAATATCAAAAAATAGTAAATAAATTAATCTAAAATATGATTTAATCAGATTAAATCAAAAACATGCAAGACTATTCTATTTTAGAACTAGTCATGCATATTTTCTAATCTTAGATCCAAATCATTTAATTTTAATTTTTTCTAATTTTAGATCTGATCATATCTCATGTGACATCTGAAATTACTTATTTTTTGATTAAAATAAATTTAAAATTAAATCTAAACACTTTTAGAATCTTGGCTCTGATACCAGTTGAAGGAAAATTCTGATTTCTCGAACTAGGTTCGTTCAGATCTGATCAGATCAAGAGATATATTTTAAAATATTTTTATTTGATCTAGATCAGATCTAAGATATTTCAAATTTGATTATTATTATTTTAAAAACTAAAATAAAATTAGATAAATTAAATCAAATTTAATTTACCTTGAAGTGGGTAATCCTATTATCCGTTGATGATCCTATATGCAGCGGAAGGTTCTGGATCTAGCCACGCAAGTGCCTGGCCTCTATCGATATTCACTCTAGCTAGATCTGGAGATCCTCTTCTTTTCTATTACATCTCCAAAAATTAGATCTGGATCTGATCTAGAGGATCTTCAAAATTCTTTTTGAAGATCAACAGTCGTCCTTTGCAGCAGCACAGCCTTCTAGCTTTCACTCGCCTTTCTCTTGTCTAGATTGCACCAACCAAGGTCCAAAACCCTTTTGGATGTGGAGAGAGGGAGAAGATGCTTTGGCATGGAGAAGGAGAGGAGAAAAGGCCTCGGGGCATGGAGATCTTAATTAATTCAGATTCCTCTTGAGTTGGGCGCAGGGTCTTGTTTATAGACTAACTGTGATCCAACTCCTCTTCTTTCCAACCAATCACAACTCTTTGTGAAATCAGATCTAAATCTGATTGGTGAGAATAGAGCCCCCTGGATTCCTTCTTAGAGGGTGCCTAAGATCAGTCAAAGTTGGTTCTTAGGAGAACTCTAATTGGAATCCAAAAAGGAGATGGAGTCCCTATCCAATAGAGACTCCTGGGTGCTTCCAGCTTGGGCGCACGCCACCCTTGGCGTGCACCCTCTTCCTTCCCAGGTTCTGGTAGAGGGACAGGCCCCCACCAACTCTCCAATAGGTGCATGACACATGGACAGAAGTCAAAGTGTCAATGGTCAACATTTGACCAGTCAAAGGTAGACTTTTGACTAAAGTCAAAGAACAAGAAATGGTAGGTGACCAAAAATGGTAGGTAATGTCTTACAAAATAAGACAACCTTTTCTAACTTGGACAACCTCCAGTCAGACCATATGAAGGCCTCTGATTGAGGACAAACTCCTTTGGCTTAGTCAGGATAACTTATTTGTGATAGCAAAAGAAGAACGTTAGGTTCAATCGAGTGCTAGCACGATTTCCTTGAACCTAATTAAATCTCATTCAGATCAATTGAACTGGATCAGTTCAATTGATGATCACCAGATTCAAACCCTTATTTGTGTGACCCAGTTAGGTTCAGTTTTGTATGGTAATGGGATATGTCATGATCTTTATCATCGACATCATCGAGACTCCTTTCAATGGATCAGAACTCTTCTGATTTGAACAGCTAGAATGATCGATCATCTAAATCATTCTAATTGCTTCCAAAATCTAATAGTGACACCTAGCAGTATATGGTGGCAACCCATCAGAGCTGAATGCGAACCTCTTGGTGTAGCTACCTATGTGATTAATTTTTTCTATCTTGAGCTCCGATAAGATTAGGGTTAAGGTGAACTCGTCAAACCCTAGTCTCTGTCATATGATGTAATCATTCAATTTGAGTTTGATGTGAAAATCTAAATAGAAACTCTTTCTATTATTTCACTCTGCCATGGCCATGGACTTCTGGACTTGATTTTCATGATTATCATAGGGCTGCTCCTCTACCACCGAGGTAGATAGATTCCATCTTGATGCAATCCAGTTCCTACAATGAACATGCTATAGCCAACATACACCTCAAGGTTCCGAATGGATAGGAGACCGAGTAATGGTGTAGTCAAACTATAACACCCTCAAGGTAAACTACCGATGCACCTTAGGTCAAAGAACCAGACACACTACTGCAGCATCGAGTCAGTCATTGACGAGAAGGTAGACTCCCTAATGACTACTCGAGCTGGTCATGCTTAGTGCCCTCGTTCTCTAACGAGTACCATATTCTTGCTCTGATATCTCTACACCGTAGACTCAAGACTAATCTACTAAAGAAAAGCGATTGTACACCAACCTTCTGGATCAATCACCATCCTCGTGATGATCCTATGGTCGGGAGCATCTTAGAATGTATCACAGATACTAAATACACATATGTGATAGAAAATAACCCCTTTTATTGATATTTGTCAAAATTATAATTTTGCCCCTAGAAGTATATTACAAGTGTCAGCCAATTCTGGCTTCTAGGGCACATATATCTAACAGATCGATCATCTAAATTATTCTAATTGCTCCCAAAATCCATCAGTGACACCTAGTAGTATATGGTGGCAACCCATCAGAGCTGAATGTGAACCTCTTGGTGCAGCTACCTGTGTGATTAAGTTCTTCTATCTTGAGCTCCGATCAGATTAGGGTTAAGGTGAACTCATCAAATCCTAGTTTCTATCATATGATGTAATCAATCGATTCAAGTTCGATGTGAAAACCTAAATAGAAACTCTTTCTATTATTTCACTCTGCCATGGCCATGGACTTCTGGACTTAATTTTTTTGATCATCATAGGGCTGCTCCTCTACCACCGAGGTAGATAGATTTCATCTTGATGCAATCCAGTTCCTACAATGAACATGCTATAGCAAATATACACCTCAGGATTTTGAATGGCTAGGAGACTGAGTAATGGTGTAGTCAAACTATAACATCCTCAAGGTGAACTGTCGATGCACCTCAAGTCAAAGAACCAGACACACCACTGCAGCATCGAGTCAGTCATTGACGAGAAGGTAGACTTCCTAACGACTACTCGAGGTGGTCACGCTCAGTGCCCTCATTCTCTAATGAGTATCTATACTCTCGCTCCGGTGTCTTCACACCGTAGACTCAAGACTCATCTACTAAAGAGAAGCGATTGTATACCAACCTTCTGAATCAATCACCATCCTCATGATGATCCTTTGGTCGAGAGCATTTTGTGAGTTGATAATTATTATTCATGTCTTAAATTTTTAACTCTTGAAAATATGAATTATGATTATCATTAACTCAAAGAATGTATCACAGACATTAAATACATATATGTGATAGACAATAATCCATTTTATTGATTATAGTCAAAATTATAGTTTTGCTCCCACAAGTGTATTATAAGTGTCAGCCAATTCTGGCTTCTGGGGCACATATATTGTTGACGCAGAAATTGATCATCGTCGGAGTCCGTCGGAGTGGAGGCCGATGAGGTCGCCATCGGGGACCTGCAAAACAAAGTCCCATCCAGGGCCGATGGAGGGTCACTCTGGCAGGACCCTCCGACGATCAAGTCAGCTCTGGCCAATAGGAATGGAGTGCTCGGAATGAATTCTGGTGCTTAGAGAAGAAGAGGAGAGCTTAGAGATCCGAGAGATTAGCATATCTGGAGGGTTCCTTTTATAGTCGAGCTTGATGGTGATGGCTGCAGCCGTGTGCCGATGGGCCGCTCGAGTTTGACATAGTCAGTCTCTCGAGGAGGCACCGTATGCGGCGGATTGATGGTGACAGCTACAGCCGCATGCTGGTGGGCCGCTCGAGGTTCGACGGAGTCAGTCTCTCAGGGAGGTGTCGTATACGGTGGGTTGACGGTGATGGCTGCACAGCCAGTCGAATGAAGGGTTGAAGGCCTTCGTCGTGTGCCCATTTTGGAGGAGTTCGGGCTCCTGAAGAGGAATATTGGAAGGAGTTCGACTTCCGTGGGCGTCAGGCTGGAAGTACGCGGCTAAGGCTCAGCCTTTGGGGAGTTCGGTAGGAGCTCGACCGATCGAAGGGGGTGTCAGGGATGAGTCCAGCTCCCGAAGAAGTTCGGTTGAAGAGGAAGCTTGGAGGGGGGTTTGGCTCTCGTATGCATCTGGCTGGAGGGGTGCGGCTAGGGTTCGGTCACTGGGAGTTCGGGCGCTGGGGTATCCCGTTAAAGCCCAACCGCTTGGAGTCCAAGGAGCTCGGCCACTAAGTAGTTCGATCGGCTGAATGGGTTAGAAGAAGCTCGACCGCTAAATAGTTCGATCGGGGTTAGACGAAGCTCGACCGCTAAGTAGTTCGGCCGGGGTTAGAAGAAGCTCGACCGCAGGGGGTTCGGCTAAAGCCCATCTACTGAAGCTCTTCTTTGGCTATTGGTTGCATTAGGCTGAGCATCGAACTAGACTTCGGTGGGAGCGAGGTTTATCCCCAACACTAGCCCCCCCACTCTCGAGATCGAAAATCGAAGGCAGGGAGTGCAGAAAAGGTGACTATCGAAGTCTTCCTCTGAGCTCCGTGCTGGTCCAGGTCGAAGCTCGGGGGAGATCTCATCTCCAGCTAAAGTTGATATCAAAGTTGAAGCCCGGGGATGATCCCATCTCCAACCGAGGTTGAGGGAGGCTTCATCCGCTGCGATCGAAGTCGGAGGTTGCGCTCCTCGGGGTGACATTGTCTCCTACAGCCGAGGTCGATGCGGACGCTCGAAGAAATCTGATCTCAGGATGAGGTTGTCTCCGATCTTATCTCTGGCCGAGGTTGTCTCGGTCGCTCGGAGAGATCTTATCTCTAGCCGAGGTTGTTGCTCGCATTAGGACGAGGTTCTCCTCCTTTCCTAACCAAGGTTGACTCGATCGCTCGGGAGAGATCTTATCTCTAGCTGAGGTTGCTCGGGGGAGATCTTATCTCCTGCAGCCAAGGTGAAGCGGGCGTTCGGGGGAGATCTCCTAGGCTCGGGGGAGATCTTATCTCCTACAGCCGAGGTTGAAGTGGGCGCTTGGAGGAGATCTTATCTCTTACAGTCGAGCTTTCCTCGGGGGAGATATTATCTCCTGTAGTCGGGGTTGAAGCGGGCGCTCGGGGGAGATCTTATCTCCTGCGGTCGAGCTCTTTCTCGAGGGGAGATCTTATTTCCTACAGCCGAGGTTGAAGCGGGCGCTCGAGAAGATCTTATCTCCTGCGGTCGAGCTTTCCTCGGGGAGATCTTATTTCCTGCAGTCGAGATTTAAGCGGACGCTCAGGGGAGATCTTATCTCCTACGGCCGAGCTTCCTCAGAAGAGATCTTATCTCCTACGGCCGAGCTTTCCTCAGGCGAAGTGAGCGCTCGGAGAGATCTTATCTCCTACGGTCGAGCTTTCCTCGGGAGATCTTATCTCATGCAGCCGAGGTTGAAGCGAGCGCTTGGGGGAGATCTTTATTTCCTACGGTCGAGCTTTACTCGAAGGAGATCTTATCTCCTACAGCTGAGGTTGAGGCGGGCGCTCGGGGAGATCTTATCTCTTACGGTCGAGCTTTCCTCGAGAGAGATCTTATCTCCTGCAGCCGAGATTGAAGTGGGCGCTCGGGGAGATCTTATCTTCTACGGCCGAGCTTTCCTCGGGAGATCTTATCTCTTGCAGCCAGCTTTCCTCAGGGCAGATCTTATCTCCTACAGTCGAGGTCGAAGTGAGTGCTCAGGGGAGATCTTATCTCCTGCGGCCGAGCTTTCCTCGAGGAAGATCTTATCTCCTATAGCCGAGGTTGAAGCGGGCACTCGACGGAGATCTTATCTCCTACGATCGAGCTTTACTCGAGGAAGATATTATCTCCTATAGTCGAGGTTGAAGCGGGTGCTCAGGAGAGATCTTATCTCCTGCGGTCAAGCTTTCTGTTAGATATATGTGCCCTAGAAGCCAGAACTGGCTGACACTTGTAATACACTTCTAGGGGCAAAATTGTAATTTTGATTAATATCAATAAAATGGGTTATTTTCTATCACATATGTGTATTTAGTGTTTGTGATACAACCTTTTAGTTAATGATAATGATAATTCATATTTTCAAGAGTTGAAAATTTAAGACATGAATAATCATTGTTAACTCATAAAATTCTCCCGACCATAGGACCATCACGAGGATAGTGATTGATCTGGAAGGTTAGTGTACAATCGCTTCTCTTTGGTAGATGAGTCTTGAATCTACGGTGTGGAGACACCGAAGCAAGAGTACAGGTACTCATTAGAGAATGAGGGCACTGAGCGTGACCTCCACGAGTAGTCATTAGGGAGTCTACCTTCTCATCAATGACTGACTCGATGCTGCAGTAGTGTATCTGGTTCTTTGACCTGAGGTGCATGGGCAGTTCACCTTGAGGGTATTATAATTTGACTACATCATTACTCGGTCTCCTAGCCATATGGAACCCTGAGGTGTATGTTGGCTATAGCATGTTCATTGTAGGAACTGGATGGCATCAAGATGGAATCTATCTACCTCAATGGTAGACGAGCAGCCCTATGATAATCATGAGAATCAAGTCCAAAAGTCCATGGCCATGGCAGAGTGAAATAATAGAAAGAGTTTCTATTTAGATTTTCACATCGAACTCGAATCGAATGATTACATCATATGACAGAGACTAGGATTTGACGAGTTTACCTTAACCCTAATCTGATCGGGGCTCAAGATACAAGAACTTAATCACATAGGTAGCTGCACCAAGAGGTTCGCATTCAGTTCTGATGGGTTGCCACCATATACTGCTAGGTGTCACTGGTGGATTTTGGGTGCAATTAGAATAATTTAGATGATCAATCATTCTAACTATTAGAATCAGAAGAGTTCTGATCCATCGAAAGGAGTTTCGATGATGTCGATGATAGAGATCATGACATATCCCATTACAATACAAAACTGAACCTAACTGGGTCACACAAATAAGGGTTTGAATCTGGAGATCATCAATTGAACTGGTCTAGTTCAAATTGATCTGAATGAGATTCAATTAGGTTCAAGGAAATCGTGCTATCACTCGATTGAGCCTAACGTTCTTCTTTTGCTATCATAAATTAGTTGTCCTGACTGAGTCAAAGGAGTTTGTGATCAATCAGAGGCCTTCATATGGTCTGACTGGAGGTTGTCCAAGTCAGAAAAGGTTGTCTTATTTTGTAAGATATTACCTGCCATTTTTGGTCATCTGCCATTTCTTATTCTTTGACTTTGGTCAAAAGTCTACCTTTGACTGGTCAAATGTTGACCATTGACACTTTGACTTTTGACCACATGTCATACACCTATTGGAGAGCTGGTGAGGCCTGTCCCCCTACCAGAACCTAGCAAGGAGGAGGGCGCATGCCACCCTAGGCGTGCGCCCAAGCTGGAGGCGCCTAGGAGTCCTTGTTGGACAAGGACTCCATCTCCTTTTTGGATTCCAATTAGAGTTCTCCTAAGAACCAACATTGACTGTTCTTAGGTACCCTCTAAGAAGGAATCCAGGGGACTCTATTTCCATCAATCAGATTTAGATATGATTTCACAAAGGGTTGTGATTGGTTGGGAAGAAGAGGAGTTGGATCACGCTTAGTCTATAAATAAGACCCTGCTCCCAACTATGATAGGTGAACAATTCCCCACACCCCAAGGTCTTTCCTCCCCTCTTCCTCCATGCCAAACCTCCTTCTCCCTCTCCTCTCCACATCCAAAAGGATTTTTGGACTTTTGATTGGTGCAATTCAGATCAAAGAAAGGCGATTGAAAGTCAGAAGGCTGCGCTGCTGCAAAGGACGACTGCTGATCTTCAAAAGGAATTTTGAAGATCCTCCAGATCAGATTCAGATCTGATTTTGAAGGTGTGATAAAGAAGAAGAGGATCTCCAGATCTAACCCGAGTGGATACTAGTAGAGGCCAGGCGCTTGCGTGGCTAGATCCAGAACCTTCCACTGCAAACAGGATCATCAATGGGTAATAGGATTATCCATATCAAGGTAAATTAAATCTGATTTAGTTTATCTGATTTTATTTTAATTTTTTTTTAAAAAAATAATAATTAGATCTGAAATATATATCAAGATCTGAAATATATCTCTTGATCTAATCAGATCTGATTGAACCTGATCCGAGAAATCAAGATTTCCCTTCAACTGATATCAGAGTGAGGTTCTAAAAGTGTTTAGATCTGATTTTAAATTTATTTTAATTAAAAAATAAATAATTTTAGATGTAACATGAGATATGATCTGATCTAAAATTAGAAAAAATTAAAATTAAATAATTTGGATCTAAAATTAGAAAATATGCATGACTAGTTCTAAAATAGAATAGTTTTATAGAATAGTCTTGCATGTTTTTGATTTAATTTGATTAAATCTTATTTTAGATCTATTTATTTACTATTTTTTGATATTATAATGGTTATAATAATATCTAAAAAATAGTAAAATAAAAATTATTTAATTTTAAATATCATATGAGATATGATTAATGCATGTCTAGACTAGTTGTAGAATAGTTCTACATAATTGTCTAGATTAGAATTTATTTTGATTAGATCAATTTAAATCTAATTTTTTAGATTATTATGAGATAATTTAGATATGAAAATATGCATAATTTGATACATGAGATGTATGCAAAATATGCCATGATTAGATCTGATTTATATGTGAGATATATGATATAGATCTAAAACTATTTTGTAGTATTGCATATTCCTGATTAAGGCATTCCTCTTGGCCGTCCGGTCATAAGAATGAAGAAGGGTTTAAAGGCCCTCTCTTCCCATTCGATGGGGTGTTCTTATGATGTGTACGGGTGCTGCACGTTCATCTTTAATCAGAAACCCAAAACTTACTTTCTGCAAAATCCTAGATCCTGAAACCCTAGGATTTATTGTGCATATTTTATTTATGAATCCTACTTAATTAAAAATTAAGATTATGGAATATTAATTAGGTCTAAAATTGAGAATTTTAGATCTAAGACATATTCATAATACTGGGTTCAGGCTTGGGTAGCTCAATTAGGTCTAAGCGGTTGATCAAATCGAATCAAGAGTTGGTTAGAGGGGATCAACAATGCTTAAATTGACCAGCCTAATAGGATTATGTTTGGGTCAAGATTGAGTTACGATCAAGCAAGACCTAATTAGGCTTAGAGGTTAGAGTCTGGATTATAGGCTAACCTAATTGGTTCTGGCTCAATAATTTGGTGTCTAAGGTAAGTTTGGCACATACGACCGACTAGTTTCTAATTGGAAGCTACTCGATCTGAATGCATTCTTGTACGAGTTAATGGCATATTCCTTCCACTGGTCTCACTTACCTGGCCATATCTATTGACACAGTTCTGATCTGAGGTGGTCAATAATCCGAGCTAACCCATGCCACTAGGTTAGTCATAATTGTTATGACTATGATAAGTCTAATTTAATGAGACCTGAATCAATTCTTCCTAAGAAAAGATTAAGTCTGAGGTCTTCCATAATTGTACATGTGCGGGCCCTTCCCGGGGTTGATTGTTCTCGACTGGATACAGTGGCTCAGTTGCACCGAAAAGATGCAACCATGTCTATTAGGCATTGGATGCTATGGGCTGGAGGATGAGTTGGGCTCAATATTCTGGATATGGTGAGAGACTTAATTAGGAACCCAATCTATGTAAATGATGGGTCTGACTTAACTAAGGAGTGGATCAATATTCCGAAAATGATGAGATTCATGAATTAGAGACCAAGTTTGGATGCATCATGATTAGAGAATCATTGAAAAGAGTTGTTCACTTATTGGCTAACCCATCACCAATAACTGTTAGGTGAGGTGATGAGTCAGTTGGTGAGACCGCACCACCCACTAGAAATCATTAATCATGGAGATTTTCACATCTCTACAGAGAGAGTGTAGGGATCCGAGAAAATAGTGGGTGCTAATTTATTTAAAAGTAAAATCTCTAAACAAATTGGTCAAGTCATAATTACAGTATCTAACTAGAATCTTTGACTCTCTACAGGAAAATATCTGCCTCCAACCCATTGGCATGTATCCTGGACACACATAGACTGACTGGACCCAATTATAAAGATTGGCTCAGGAACTACAAAATAGTTTTGGATTTTGAGAAGTTAACCCATGTATTGGATCAGGACCCTCCCACCTTACCAGCTCGTCCATCTATTGAACAGAGAGCATCTCTAGAAAAATGGATAGACGAAGATAATAAGGCCAGATATTACATGTTGGGCTCGATGTCTGATGAGCTCCAGCGCCAATATGAAGATATCAAGACTGCTCGCCAAATGTTGGCTCACCTGCAGGAGATGTTTGGTGAACAGAGTCGCACAGCCAAGTATCAAGTCACGAAATGACTTTTCAAGGCTAAGATACACGATAGGCAGTCAGTCCAAGATCACTATCTGATAATGATCAAGGACATGAAAGAGTTTGAGAAGCTCGATGTGAAGTTGGACTTAGACCGACAGAACGATATTATTCTGCAATCCTTGACTGATGCATATGGACAATTCATCATGAATTACCACATGCATAAACTTCAGAATTTCTTGGCCGAATTAGTGAATATGCTGGTTACCGCTGAGCTTTCTATGAAAGGTTCTAAAGGCTCAATTCTTGCTATGGAATGGACTGCTTCCAAAAGAAAGTTTTATGGAAAGAAAAAGAAGTCTGCGAAAAAGTAGAAGGTGGAAGGAGCAAAGAAGAAGAAGGCAGAGCCAAAGAAAAAGGCCGATGTCAAAGGAAAGTATTTTCGTTGCAACAGCGACGGCCATTGGAAGCGAAACTGCCCTACTTACCTGGCCACCCTGAAGAACAAGAAGGAAGGTCCTTCTGGAGGTATGCTCGTCATTGAGTCTAACCTTACGATTTCTTCTGCATCCAGTTGGGTGCTTGACTCTAGTTCTAGTGCTCATCTGTACACTTCCATGCAGGATCTTGAGGATAGCAGGAGGCTGAGGGATGGAGACATGATCCTACACGTCAGTAATGGAGCAAGAGTTGCTGTAGTAGCCGTGGGAACATATCCTCATCGATTACCATATGGTTTAGACTTAGTTTTGAAAGACTATTATTATGTGCCTGCAGCTAGCAGGAATTTGATTTCTATTTCATGCTTAGCACAAGAAGGCTATGTGATGACCTTCTTTAAGGACCATTGTAACATTCTTTATGAAAGCAATAAAATTGCAAATGGTTTCCTTATTAATGGTCTTTATCAGCTACATATTGATGTACCTGTTCTAACTATCGAGCAAAATGTGAATACCAAAGGACCTAGGGATAGTCCAAACGACAGATATCTATGGCACCTGAGATTAGGTCATATAGCAGAAGATAGGATCAACAAATTGAAGAAAAATGGGGCTATTGAGTCCATTGACTTTCGAGTCATATCCAACTTGCGAATCCTACCTTCAAGGCAAAATGACCAAACTCCCTTTTGTTGGACATGGGGAGAGGACCACAGATCTCTTTGCCCTAGTACATACTGATGTGTGCAGCCCATTTGATGTGCCGGCTAGAGGCAATTTTGTCTACTTCATTACCTTTACCGATGATCTGTCTAGGTATGGGTATGTGTATCTTATGAGACA